>JAWWEQ010018755.1:0-31850 GCA_035583055.1 Torymus tubicola
ATATGTCACACTTTTCCTACACAATATAGTAATTTTTTTTATAGATTATTTTAGTATTTATTATACTATTTTTCTCCATGTATATCAAGTTTTATTTAATCATTTAGAGTACCTTGTCCATTTATATATCTTATAATTTTATTATAATATATATTATTTAATTTATTTATTTGACAATATTGTAAAATAATTTAAAGTTTTCTTGTGCAACTATGTAAATATTAAAAAAACACCCTATATGTTCCAAAAACGGAATTCAGTAATGCGTTGAGATTCTGTTTGAAGAATCAAATAATTTTATAGATTCATTTACTTCCGATTTAAAGAGAATTATCTAAAATCATAATAAACAGTTTCTAAAATCGGATAAAGAGAAATAATATGAGTGATTATATTTTAAACGTATACAGTTATTGTTTAGAATTTCCAGAGAAGAATCAATACTTTTTAATGTAAAAAAGCATAAATTGTAGCTTCCTCTCCTTCATTAGCCATTTTTTTCTGTTTTTCGTAACATACATGTTTGCAAAGTGGCAGTGAAAATAGAGAAAATATTAATTTTAACAAAGTGAAACATATTTGAGACAATCTTGCTGTTAAGAATAAGGGGCTTTGATGTAGATTTAGAAACAAAAGGCTTTATTTTTAGATACCAGAAATTGTTTTTCAAAGCCTTTTCAAAATCCGTTTCCTAATGAATGTTATTCTCTTCTTTAGTATTCCTATTACAATTTGATCATTAAAAAAATACATTTTTATTAAAGTTGCAGTAAAACATTTTTTATTAAAAACTATTTTAGAAAACAAACAAAAACTGATACTGTATTTTCTCAAATATTTGCTAATGATTTGAAATTTCAACAAAATAAAGTTCTTTATAGATATACCAAAGTTTTGTAAAGATTCATTATTTCGGTATATACCTAGTTAGGTTTATCGATCTATACAGTTTACTTGATGTATAATGCTCCACTAAAAATTAGTATAATATCGACTAAAGCTATGATGAACTTGTATTCTGAGGTTCTTTAACATAGTATTGATAATAAACTGTTATTAATTAAAATGAACAGCTCTAAAATTTGGTACATTTTTTAATATACACGGTGGGCCATTTTAATCTCCCCACCTAAATTTCTCAGAAGGAAAGCGATCAACAAAAAAAAGATTCAGACAAAAGTTGTTCAGGACAGAGGGGCCACCTTCTTGCACAATTGACCTTGACCTCAAGGTCATCCTTCAAGGTCATTTCAAGGTCATGATGATTTTTTTAAATGGAACCCTATAGTTATTATACCGGATTATGAAAATGCGGATGATTCTAATAATGATACTAATAATGATCTTGAAATAACCTTGAAGGACGACCTTGAGGTCAAGGTCAATTGTGCAAGAAGGTGGCCCCCTCTGTCCTGAACAACTTTTGTCTGAATCTTTTTTTTGTTGATCGCTTTCCTTCTGAGAAATTTAGGTGGGGAGATTAAAATGGCCCACCGTGTATAATATAGTAAAAAATTTTAATTGTAGAAACATTGGTTTGGAACAGGTTGACTTTTTTTGTTCTTGTAATTGTAAAAAGAGAACGAAAAAGAAATAAACTTTTTATAAACAAATAATTATTTTTTGTTTCATAGTTAAAATCCAAAAAAAAATAAAATAAAATAAAATTTGTTGTTTCAAAACACTCACATCAAATTCGCCAGATTTTTCGCGTAAATTTAAAACCTTTTCTGTTTATTTTAGTAAATAAAATAATTAGTTTCAATTTGTCTGGAAATAATATAATAATGTTATATTTCAAAATTATTTCAAATATGAATAATCTCGATTACTATATTTAATAAGTATAATATATTAGTTTAAGTATATTAATTTATATGTTATTTATAATTTATCAAATACAAATCTCTTTTAATACAAGTTTTTTTAGTTAAATTGCAAATTTATTGATTAGTATACTACTTGCACAAGTTTTTCATGTTATGCTAGGCAAGGAAGTAAACTATCGGAAAATTCCGAGTAGAGTAAAGTAAGAAGAGCACAAATCAGGTTGAAAATCTTCTCTCTTGAGAATCAGCAATGTTCTCGGGCTATACGTACTCGCACGTCGGCTCCAGCCTATCTCATTAAGTCGTTAAAATGCTAAATTGCTCGTAAATTCATCAACTGTCATCAATCATATGCCATCAGTTGCCCCCACTTCATCGAGTGCCCTGCGAAATTCAACCATCAGCGAGAGTTTCTTACCCGTGCAGTAACGGTGTCCTGTTATGCGAATTAATGAGATCAGCCTGCCTACTCGAAAGTTCATTTATGTTCTCCTTTCGTACGCGAATTCCGCCTCGCTAATTTCAGCATCATTTCAAGAGTGACTCTGGTCCTTTGGAGAGCATTATAAATTGCATAAACCTATATAATTCCAAACAGTCGTTATTACAGTAAATTGTAATTTTTTTTACAGCTTCGACCTAATAAATGTTTCGTAACTTTAATTTCAGCAATAAATGTTTACACTTTATATATGAACTCAAACATTTGGAGAAAATAATGGAAGATGCTTTAAGATTAGTAAAGAATTTTTACGTTTGGCTCAAAGGTGTATCTTTTGAATAAGAAGTAGTTAAGATTGATTGGGCAAGCGTAAACAGTATAATAAGTAAAAATTGCGGATGACATTACAGTCGATGACAAGCTATAGTTTAAAAGGACGGAGCAGCAGGCCGTATGAACGGTGCAAAGACGTATCAAGTCTACAGCGAATCGTCGGCGCCAGGTAGTGGACTTTGCATAAGTTTGCTGGTGGCCGATAAGAAGCCAGCACACGCACGTGCGAAAAAGAGAAGCACGGAGGCGAAGTAGTTAGTCCGCTATCTGCGCTGATATTCCCTCGCGCGCTCGAGTCGCCGCGCAGGCTGCCGGCTCTCTTTCTCTTTGTCTCCCCCTTCGCGCAGCTCGCTCTCGCGCTCCCTTTCTCTCCTCCCATCCCGAATCGGGGGCCTCTCGTCCACTTCCCCGCTGTCGCGGCGTCGCTCGGCGAAGGGCCGGCATCTAAGGCCGGCCTCGGTTCGCCCGACCAAAGAGAGACAGAGAGAAGATAGCGCTTAGATCGGGGCCTTCCAACGCGCCGCCCATTTTTTCACTCGCGCTGCGTGCCCCGATATACCTGCATCTGTATATATAGGGGGCTAGTTTTCTCGATCGACTCATGCACTATTATTAGGGCGAGCGCCTGCGAGAAAAGACTGGGCCGCGTCAGCCTGCGCGCGCAGGAAATAAGAAATAAGAGGGCCTTCTTCCGCGGCTCCTTCGGCTATTTATGCCGCTCCGTCGAGGCCAACTTGCCCTTTTCTTTTCGCTGACTCTTTCAAATTTATGCAGCATAAAACGTCATCCGCTGCGTGAATATTTCGGACTTCGAAATTCAGAGAACACGGCATGATATAAACATATCCTTGTACATCCCAATTTAAAAGCCAACTTATCAGCCTCCTTTTCTACGATTATTCTCGTTTTTCATTTTTTTTTTATTTCAGTCAATTTATTCTACGATCATATTTTTAATTCTTCTAGAAAGCATTCAAAGTGTCTTATACTGTTAATTTAAGTGATAGTATTTAATGAAAAAGGTAATCGTTTATTACGAAAATACAATAGTGGCCCTGTAAAAAATCAAAGCCATTAGACAAAGCTTATATGTGTAGTCAGCGACTTCCTATTGAGTTAATTGAAATTTCTCGATATATTAAGAGAGGAAAGGGAATGAAAAAAAATTAATTATCTTTGAAGACAGCAGGCATTATAAAGGCAAAGACGCAGAAGAAGACGGAATAGTGCGGAGATGCGATTAAGCGTCTATTCGTCTAGGATAGTTATACTGGAGCTAAGTAATTATTTTCCTTTGTGAGATCGGTTGTAAGGACGCCATGTGGAGAGGGCTGGGCCATTTTGATCCCCGCACCGCGGCATCATCCGAAATTGGGAAGGGCAAAATGGTGCGGGGAGTTCACGCACACATGTTTGAACGCCGCGTGCGCTGCATCGATTCCACCTCACCGCCCTCGGAATATAAGCGAGGTGTCGATGCTCAGCCCTCGATGCGCTTCCTCCCGCGGTCGAGTAGATATATACACGCACACACACACAACGCGGCGGATGGGGCCAAAGAAAAAGTCGTTTATTTTTTCTCCTTCCCCGACAACTTTTTTCTCGACGGCCCTCCTCCCGCCAGCATCTCTCCCGAGTCCATGGGAGCCGGGATAAAGAGAGGAAAGAGTGGGAAAGGGGCGTCGGGCCCTATACGCCGGCGACCATAATCTGGCGCAGGAAAGAGAGCGAAAGTGCTTCCTGGAAGATGACGAATATATATAAACACCGAGGACTGTTTTTCGCCTCCTTTTCCTCTTTGATCCTCGCGCAGCGGAACTGCAGCAACGTGCACTCACGCTTTTTGCCGTCATCACGCTTATCAATAGCGGACTCCCCCGGGGTAAGCCCTTCCTATTGGATACACACAATGCGTACGCTCGCGAGGCGCTCACAGCCTACCAGGTACGATGCAACTGGTATTACGGGAATCGAGGCGCGCGCTAATACTGTGTTTTACCCCGTGTTATTACTTCAGCACGGACTGTTGTAGCTCTTCGCGGACTGCCGTCGCTCGGCTTTACTTCTCTCTTTCTATATACACGCTGCTCTCTCGATACGAATCTCGTGCTCTTCCGTGAGATTACTATGTTGAAAACGAGCGGATATTTCTTTGACTCACAAATGATGGATCCTAAATCAATGTCAAATAACCTTCGTAATATCTTTGAAAATATTCACGAGCGACCTAATGGAATGGATTCCTGGTATGGGGCAATAAGAACTTTTCTGTACCTGCTCAAGATTACAATCAAAATACTTCTTGCCTCTTTTTCTCCCTACTCTTTTATTAATCGTTTTTTATCAGAAACTGATCCTTTATGAAGTTTTTATTATCTCGACATTTGATAAGAGTAAGGTAAATTAAAAGAAAATGTCTAATAACATTATGACGTGATTATTTCTGTCCGGTGTAATTTATAAAAACCACATTTCCTTTACACGAATTACAAATTCCTGTACATTGATAGATTTAATGTAGTCCCATTAATATTTCTATAGAAATTAGCTCGGGGCTCTTAATGAATTGAATTACTTTCATCATACAAATTATCCAAGTGCGCAACTACACAGGTTACAATGTTAATTAGTAACCAGAGGAAGTTTTTGAAATGTTGTTTTGCTGGGCGTAAGTAATTTTGTCCCACATTATCTTTCAGTACAAATTTCTCGACTGTGCAGTTTTGAAGGCATAAAACAAACCAGTTTTTTGTAACCGAAACGCGCCCCGTGTTCAGTAATTGACACTGTTTATCAGTATCTGCTTATTCAAATGTGTGAAAGCATAAAGAGCGGCATAAAATTTTATCACAGCTCATTTCAACCTCAGGCTTATCCGCAACTCTTTATGAACATTTAAAGCCTGTGGGATAACAAAATTCCCGAAATAATAAGGCAGAGACGAATAAAGCAGTTTTTGATAAGGCAATGCTCGCGTGGTAGCAAAGGCGAAAAAATGAAGGTATTGAAAATACAAAGACAACAAACCATTCATCGTGCGGCCAGAGTCTGGAGCGGAGGGAGAACTTTCTCATCGCGTCGACGTTCGCTTTTAATGACTTTTTATGCGCATACGTGCGGGTATGGTTTGCGCTTGCATGTATATGTGTATGTGAAGTTCACTCGCGAAGCAATCATCTCTCCAATACAGTCAGCAAGCAGTCGCGTCTTGCCGCGCGAGAGCCGCAATGAGAGCGAGGCTCTCGATATAATTCGTACTCGCTCGGGGCACGCGCAAGCAAATAAATTGCCTGTCAAGCGAGACCGGGTCATTACGTGAGCTCTCAGCCTTACGGGATCGCTCTCCTGCTCTCTCTCTCTCTCTCTCTCTCTTTCAAGCGTGTGCGCGACTCGCCCACACGTGGACGCACACACGTCTACCCCCTGCGCACTCGCGCTTGCGCAAATATATAAAAGTGTCAGCGCGCCTTGGCTTCGTTAACTCTCAATTTCGAGCGCGCGAGAAACAATCGTGTCTGCCGTCGGAAGGTACGCGCGCATCCGAGGCAGCTCGCTTGCACACTCGAATACTCGCGCGTATCTCGCGCGGCGAATCGACAGCCTCCCTGCGAGAATGCGCTTACTTTGCAAACAATCGGGCCCTGCCTGTCAACCGCGTTGCGCCGCTCGTCTCCTTCGCCCCTCGGACGCCGGCAAAAACTCTCGGCGCGCAGTTCTCGATGCGCGAGAGCAGATTTGCTCTCGCGGAAAAATAAACGTGATCGAAGTGAGTTATTGTGTATTCTGTTTGGAGGCGCGTAATTCTATGGGGCGACTAGCGTCAAAAATCCTGCACGCCAGAACACGCTAGGACATTATTGTTAACTGCGCTCAAATTGAAAAGTATTATACCCGCGCTGCTCGTGCGCGCTTTGTATTATCTGTAGGCGGTTCATCAATATTTCATTGTTTTGTGCCAAACAATGCGACCGACAGTGCGCATTATAACAGTTAAAATGTATATATTTACTCAACTTTTTAAAGGCTTCTATCGACGATTAGACGTTTCCTCGTGGTTACATAAATAGAAACAAACATAGCCATGTTATTATTTACACTCGGAATACATTTCAATTTGAACGGATCCCACCGTTCTTATTCTTTTATTATCAGTGTATATTATAATATTAATGTTATACACAAATATATAAGTACGTATAAAAGTAATCCAAGATAGCCAGTGTCGGAATGTCGTCAAGTTGTGGAAAAGATTCCTGTAGCATCAAAGCTTTAACCTTTGGCAAAAGCAAAGGCAGACTCTCTACTTAACATAATCCATAAAATATTGAGTAGTAACGATTGGGCGGGCAAATAAAAATCTAAACATTCATATCAGAGAGCTGATCGAGAAAACGGCGAGCGTCGACTCGTAAATAAAGCAGTGACAGCTCGAAACGTATGCAAAGGAAGTTTTTCTATGACGTTTAAATCGGCCTGCTTAATTATATTTCAGGCGGGGGCTCGGGTCCGTGAGGAGCCCAACGGTCGGATTCCGCGGTGCGACATTATGAAGCAGCACCTCAGATATCCCGATTGCGGTTGGAATGTAGAGGTATTGAAAAACGGCGGACGGCTCGTATCCGCGGGCGGCGGCGAGTCGAAACGAGACGAGAGGAGACGGGGAGCCGCCATACTTAAGAGCGAAAGAAGAAGGCTCCTCTCTTTCTCGTCCCTCTCGTCCTTCATCGTATATATACGCAAGCCAGACAACGTCGTATTTCTTTTATTCCTTCCCTCGGCTCTACCGATGAAATTACCTCTGGGTCAAGAACGACAGTAAGAAATAATGGCTTTCACGCTAGGCGCTCTCGCTCTCTTTCCCCGTTCGTCTTCCCTCCCTTTCTCTATGTCTGTCTCTCTTTTTCTCCTTTTCAACCGACGGCCGAGATTAATTGAGCCGGCAACCAAAAATGGCGCCTCACTCTCCGCGTATCGAGGCGCAAGAAGCACCTGTTTGCTCAAACAAAAGCAAGTGCCACTTGCGTTCCAAGTCTAGGGGACATTACTTCTCAAAAGCTTATATGAAGATAACCGAGTATTTATAGACGGTGAGCACCGAACCACTTCATTCACCTCAAACGATAAATATTCAAAATTGTTAAACGATGGAGAGCAGAACGTTATGATACTTGATGACACCGATATTTGATTTTATTCGCCATATATTCATACGATATTACAAAATGCCTATAGAACTTTTCATTCTGATGTCAGAAAATACTTGGACTAAGGACGAGGATCCGACGTAAGCGTGTGAAAGGTAAGCGACTGATGAAACATGACATTATTACATTATCAAAGATATTCATAAATCCGCAATAACGAGGATTGACGTGCGATTAAAGCGTCCGTTGTCTGTTTAACATAGCGCTGGCAGCGTTTCAGCTAGTCGGTGCAAACGATCGACAAACGACGGCATTGTACAGCGAAAGAGTCGGGGAGATGGCATATACACGGGCCGACGGCAGTGGTGTATAGGCTACCTGTCACCTCGGCGCACAGACGGAAAGATATTCAGCTCTCCGCGTCGGCGAGCGCGTCAGCCTGTCAGCCCGCTGCCGTCCGTCCCGTAACGACTCGCGCCTCTACGTCTCTCTAAAGGAGCGAGCGCGCCAATTGCAAACGAATGCTCTTCGAGTTAGCGAACTGTCGGAAAAACGCCCGTGCCCATACGCGAGCCTCAGCCGATCCGCATTCATTCCGCTTTCGCAACCCGGGCTGCCTCTGCGCTGTACTACCTCCCAGCTTGACATTCGGATATTACTTTCGTTATTTCCACCGCCCACTCGCGCGCCCCATTCATTATAAAATATCCAGCGAGAGCTCAGTTCTTTCATCTCAATTGTTGCTCGAAATGCGCAAAGCACTTTCTCAAATTGACAATGCAGCGACACGAGCGAGTTGAGAAAAATAAGCCACATTTGCCGTAATTACAGCACGTTGTCCGGGACAATGCTCGTGTCGGAGACAAATTCACCGCGGACTGGCTTCGGGAAAAAGAGCGAGCAGCCCCGTAGGATTTCACTCGCGACAGTTTGATGGCGAGCGCGTGGGCGTGCGGTGAAAAGTCGAGAGACGTGTGTTGCGCTCGCGCGTGGGCCAGCGTACCTTATGTATACGCGCGGCTGTTTGACGAACGAGACAGGTGATTACGAGCGCGAAATTAGACGCGAATCCACCTGAGCTCATCCTTGATCACATTCTGATTAGCGTCTGTTCTAAACTGGGATGTGCCACGTATTATAGTAACGCGCGCACACACGGAAAAGTTGATATATACACTCGCGCTGTGCGGCCGGGACCGCTTGATTTTTACGAGGCGTTTTATTGCCCGCCACGCGGCTGAATCTCAGCCCCATAAACTGCGTGTTAAGACAATCGTTGAAATACGCCCAACAGCTGCGAAAATACCGCTCGGCCACGTTCCGCGAATTAAACGTGTGAAAGACTACATTTCGCTTTTGAGCATCGTAAGGCTATGAATTCCCCCTCTGCTATCGTAAACTTGCGGATTGCACAACTTCCCAATCCTCTGGCCAAAACTGTCTTATCTACCTATCGGCCGATACTGGAATATTTATAAGTCGCTTTGTATTGTTATGGCGTTTTTATTGACGTTGCTCTTGAAGCCCGATAAATATTTTAAATTGTAGATTCCTGGGTAAACACTTTGAATTCCTCAGATTTTTGAATAATCGGAAAGGAGGTTGAAATATTAGATTATAAACTGATGTATTATTGATTTGAGTTTACGACCAAGACACACTGTCCCCGAATATCAATATAGTCAAACATGTACACAACACTCGGTGTAAAGTGTGTATAGCCGGAGTGCGACTAAATTGCAATTGGACATGGGAGGGTCGGAATAAAGTCATTAAAAAGGCGGGCAAGGGCAAGAAGCCTCACATCACGAAAGCTCGCGGTGTTTCAGTTTTCACGCTTTCCGAGTCGGTCCCGACCCTTTCTTTTTGTTGCTCGCCACGTCCGTCGGCGATTTGCGCGTGGGTTGCAAGGCTCGAAGCAACGCTGTCCATTAAATTGGTCATGGATCGTTACGCCACGTAGATAACCGACAGGCTGCCGTTCCCGCAACTATTAAACCGCACTCCATTCATCACGAAAGTGCGCTGCTGCGTATTGATACTTCAGCGCCAATTTATGACGGAATTTCATTCATACTGCGTCTCAAACTGCTAGGCTTGTTCAACCATCAAGCGATTTACACCTCGGAATATAAAACTTTTAGATTGCTCGATTGTTATGCTGCTGTGTGTGTGTATACATCTGTATACAACGGTTATCTCTCTCTCTCTCTCTCTCTCTCTCTCTCTCTCTCTCTCTCTCTCTCTTTCTCTCTTGTTGAGCTTTGCAATTCAAAAACTTTATTTTAATGTTCCCCATTCTCAAACTAGTTTCATAATTTGTTTAGTTCCGTTTCACGAGATAAAAAATGGTTTTAGCCGCTGTTAATGCATATGAAACTTCATGCTGCGCGATAGATTTCGACTATATATATATATATATATATCTGTGGCTCCGAGGCATAACGGTATAAGTCCATTTTTTTGAAAATCAGGAAATCCTTGAATTTTGTATCTTCAAATGGGTCTTTTTCATTTAAAACTATCAGTAGTAGCTAAAATATTGGCCTAAAGCTACGATATATGGAAAACGTAACAACATAAGTCAATTTTTCAAATTTACTGTGCGGCATAACAACATAAGTCCAGCACTGATTTATTTTATCCAACCAAATTGAATATAAAAATTATTTTATATTATTTTATATACAATAACTAGATAAAATTTATAATTTTACAAACTTTAAGTGCATAAATGTGAGAATTTTTAATTTATCGCGAATCCAAGTTGTATTCAAGTTGCATTCAAGTTGTATTATTTTTAACATAATTATTCGTTGATTAATTCTTAATTTTGATCCAAATTCATAATTAAATTAGCGAAAGTGATAAAAAAATAAACGAGAACAGGACTATTAGATAAGTCCAAGTTCCCGGCATAACAACATAACTTCATAGTTTTTGAGTTTTCACGAAGGAAAAAATGCATATCCTGGTCATACCATCGTGTAAATGTTTGTTTTAAATGTGTTAATTGATTAGTACAGTATCGCGTCCTATCTCGTTTTTTCTTAGAAACTCTGAAAGTAAACTTATGTTGTTATATGCCTCGGAGCCACAGATATATATTCATCTAAAATAATTTAGCTTATAATTAAATCTGTAATCAAATCCATTTCGACATATATATATAATTCACCGCAGTTATTCGATATTCAAAGCTAGCATCCTGTGTAATCAAGGTTTCGTAAACGAAGGCGAATCGGCGCATTTCATCATTTAATAACTTTTCCACTCATAAACCGAATCGAGAGCACGTAAATTTAAGAAAGCTTTTTCGAAGATGAGCGGCAATCATCGATATGCCTTGGTGTACCCCCCAATCAGGAATATAAAGAAAAGAAAGTTGCGTGTGATTCATCCGCGGCGCAATCAAGAGCCGGGAATCTCGAAAGGGGGAGCGCCCGCGTATAAGAATCCCTTGACGCGTCCATTTCTCACCGAGCGCGTTCGTATACATAATACCGACGTATTAAGGCAAATCAACGAAAACACAATGCTAATGCGCCGAATATACATGCAGCTATTAGGCGGAGCAGCACGCACGCGTCGCTTGGAAATTCAAAGTAATGGGGAATGAAGAAAGAGGCACACAGCCGTGTGTGGCATGAATTTCTTACTCGAGCGACTGCGACTCAGCATATAGTATATATATATATAGCGCGACACAGAAATGAATTGGATATAGTCGCGGGAGCTATAGTGGCGGTAATACGGATTCAACTCAGATTCAGGCGAGATATAGCCGCGCCGGCGCGTAAATAACTCGTCAGACACTTGACATATGAGTCGCCCAAATCGACGCTACACGCCGTCGTCGTCGTCGTCGTCGCACCCAGTGGTTGCGATATCGCACAGACAGTGTACACTCGCTTCTTCCGCCCGATGGACTATTCAATTGAGCTGAGAGCCAATGAGGCCCCAGGCTCTTTACATATATACGCATACGCATACATTTCTGTATGCGGAGAGAGAGAGAGACGCGCGCGCATCTTTCCGACACATCTACATTTTCATCGGTGCGCTGTGTGCGCGCGCGCGCGAGATATGGGGGTAGCCGGTTCGTATAAATGTACTGTCACTGCGATCCTTTCAATGTATATTTAAATGAACGTCTGTAAGTATTAGCGAGGCAGCGATGCCTCGGCCAAGATTTCCGCGTAACTTATTTCTTAATACGATACTCAATTATATCCAACCTCTGAGCAATTATTGTAATATTTATGCGCCTAATTGAACATATTACGCAAAAGCTAATGCTATCGATATCATTCATATTCCCAAGATGTTTAATCATGATAAAAATATAATTATTACTGTTCAGTATGTTTACTGCCACAGGGAAAATTGAACTTCAAATTTCGTTATATCTCTTTCTGAATTGTCAATCTTGAAAAAATTATTTATTTATTTCTATAGTTGTAAATCGCTATCTTTACATAGCGTAACTGATAAAGAGATTATCACAGCTTGATTTCAAATATATATATATATCAGTTATTAATGAAAATTTTGATAATTTTTTCGTCAAATACTTATCTGTAGACTATAGGCGTAATGCAATTTTCACGTGAAATATGACCCATACTTTTCATAACGAGTGGCTTTATCGCGTCATTTCACGAAATCTCGTAATGAAGCCAAACACCGTAGATTGTTGTCGTACTACAAAAAGCTATAAAGCCAAACAATTAGTAGATGGTGGTAAGAAAATTCTTACTCTAACGAACTTAAAGTAGCTCTTCACTAAATGACGCAAGATCCATACAGATTAAAAGCAACGCCGCTCTGATTACCTATTTTTTTTTATAAACTCCATTCCCTTTATTATACTATATAGATTTTAAGTAAAGTAATACTCGTGGAGTCGTATCAAAATATAATGAATATAAGACAGACAAAACGAATGCTGTAATTGGTTTGCTAAAATATAAAAATGACAAAAAGTGTATCAGAAAAAGTGGAGAAAAAGTTATGAAATATAAATAAAAAATGCTCTCGAAATATATTTTCATTTATATGTTTCCTTTGATCACCTCAACTTTTTTAATGAAGTACGTTAGATATACGTAAGCTAGTAGCAATCTTGCTATGATTTCGAGCTACTACTTATTTTTTCAGCACTAAGAGTAGCGTGCCGAACTGCGGCAATCAAGCCAACACGTCAACATTATCGTTACTATACACGCGCGCGGTGCGCTTGATCAATCTACGTCTAGCGTGTCGAGCCGCGGAAATGGGAAATTCGACTCAACTGCTGACTGGTGAAAGAGAAAAAGATATACAAGTGGGAGAGAAACTTACGACAATTACCATGATACAAATTCTTTGGAACTCTGATTGCAGCTCAAAATATTATTAAGATTTAACGTATCTATATAGTTACATTGCTCTTCGTACAGTTCAAATTGTTTACCGAATGAATAACACAACATATATTTTACGAAGTATAAGCAAGAACGATCCAGGGAATTGAAGAAAAAGTTTATTTTGGAATAAACGGTTGTCAATAAAAAATGTACTCTGCGTTTATCAGTTTTTTAAATATCATATAAATTTAGTATCAATGACTGTTACTGTAAAAAATACTAAAACAAATTAATTTTCTATACATATTAATAATTGCAGTATTTTCCTTTAGAACAGTTACAATTGCAATGGCTTCTGTCCGGGCTTTTATTATCCACACAAATTAGACGAGATTCACACTTATCTGAAACTGTTTTTTTCTCGACATCGTTTTGAATCTTTACTTTACGTTTCATTTTATTTTTCTGTATTTCTATTTGTTTGGATTGCCCAACATTATTTGATGAATTGTGTGGAGCATTATTAGATGGCTTACTAGATTGCGAGACAGATGATGAATTATGCTGGGTAGAAGCTTCATGAGTCCCTGTCTAATACAAATTTATTTTATGTTTTTATTATTGATTATTTTATTTACGTAAGCACTTACTTTAGACTCTCGAGCTGATGTTGTAAATGGACTAAGTAGGACATTATTTTCATTGACTTTCGCATCAGTCTTTGCCTTACCGTCATTAACAACGTTATTTTTTTGCTTATCTACGTTCTTACACTAAGAAATTATAATAATTATTTTTTATTTTTTACAAGTCTATATTTTTCTATTTTGTTCTAACCTCCTGTAATTTTTCTTTTTTCTGATTTCTTGAAAACATTTGACTGAAATTCGGTAGTAATGAAGTTCTTGACTTTGGTTTTTGATTCGTACTTGTTGAATGAAGCTAAAAATTATTATAAAGTTAATAAAGTAAATTTCTTTAATTTTGAAATAGTACTTCTTTGTTATCTTCTTGTTTTTCATTATTTTTCTCAATAGGACAATGTAACAATGTATCACTAGTTTGACAGAGTTTTATATCTAAAACAGCCATTTGAGTGGATACAGCCTGAAAATGTAAATTAATAATTAGCTTAAATTAATGTTTTGAAATACTTGAACGAAATGTATTATTGTTACTTTGTTGATTTTCGAGTTACAAGCGTTTGTTTTACATTGCGTTTGCATTTCGTAATGTAAACTAACATTTGAATTACAAGTGTTAACAGCCTTGTTGCTAAATAGCTGTGCACAAAATTTCTCAAAGGATCTTTCCGACTTTGGTTTTCTTGACCATACTTTCTAGAAAATGCAATGAATACTAATAAATATTTTGGACACCCTTTAATAATTTGATTGATTTACTTTGAACTTTTTCCAAATTTTTTTATATTCTTTATTCCTACATGGTTTTCTCGTCGCATCCGTACACGTACTGCGGTCGGAATGTTTGCTAAATCTTGTATAAAAAAACCATATTTTATGGAAATAATATTAAATTCTATTATTAATTAATTTAGTATCATACGTGCAACAGCAGTGTGGTTTGGAGTCACAGGCGTGCGTATGGCAAGAGTTGGCATTCTTCGCGACATTGTTTGCCGCTTGTCCAGCCTCGTCGCAGGCAGAAGAAGATTCGGGAAATCGACTATTGTTCGAAGAAGTTGTCCGGCAATGACTCGACGACGGGCAATGTCTTAAAGAATTGCAGGTATTCCCCGTGCGCGTCGAGCATTTGATTTGACTACTACAACACGCCCCTTCAATTGACGTTTTGGATTCCGAGCATTTCAAACAAGACTTAAGCCTTCCATTCTCACTTCCCAATTTGTCGTCAATGCAAGTAAACGTCGATTCACATTTTATGTTCTTTTTCCTCAGGCACTGCCTCTTGGGCCCTTTCGATCTTTCGCTCGAGCATTTACATTTCTTGCTTTGTCCCACTGCAAAAGAAACACAATTTACATCATTTTTCAATGTTTTCACCTCGGTAATGACTGTTTGGGTAAACCTCTTATTCGACATAATGCAATTATTGTTAGAAACTCTCGTGAATGGATAAACTAGGATCAAGAAAATAATAAATTTTTTCCTCTATAGAATGCATTTACTATATTTAATGAAAAATTATACCTATAACACGATACGTAAACACATAAAACACAGAAAAATGTAATATCTTACTTATAAGCACGTAAAATAAAAATTAATTTTATATTTAATCGTTGTAAACACGCAGTTAAAGTGCAATTATTGTATAGCATGTAATGAACAATCTGATAAATTTTGTATTATAACCTATAAAAATGTACTTTATAGTTTGCTTTTCGCTTACTATTATTGTTGTCGATGATGATGTTGATATCGCGAACAAGAAGCGTGATAATGAGAGCACACACTTTTTGCTGAATACTCAGAATTAGATTGGTATACTTGTAGTGAAGTTCTCGGCGTTACATGTTCACGAAGAATTAAATATGTCTTCGATCCCATTTTTACACTTTCCTCTGATTTCGGTGGTATACTTCTTCCAATAATAATTACTCTTTTTTCGTCGTATTTATCCTAAAAATGAAAAAGTTTAAACAAAATAACAAGTACTAAAATCTTGTTTTTTAAATGTTAACCTCCTCATTGGTAGATTTCTCTCTCTTCCATTTTCGTTTGAATTTATCTTTCCAAATCTTGAAAAATTTTAAAATTTGGCTCACGATGAAAATGTATGTAGTTTATAAGCTTAAAAATAACGTGGATATTAATGGTTATGAATTACATTTTGTATTAGCTTTTATTGATATTGTATAAGCTGAAGTGATGTCATAGTTGTTATTTATTTAGAAGCTAATGACAGTTCATTAATACAACAATGAATTTAAGAGTATTTTTTTTAAATTATTAATATTTATAATTATTTATATTTTTCCAACAAAGAGATGAGATCTACTTTGTATGATGTTTACCCAGTTAATTTGACTGATGAACCGCAGCAGGTCAAAACTTCGGTAGGGGAGATCTTTCCATTCAAAGCAAACTCTCTCTTTTCCATTTTTGCATTACAGAGCATTTACCCTAGCCAAATCTTTGGCTCTATTGTTGTGCTGGGGCTCCGTTACCACCTCCCGACTTTCACAATAACCACATATATCAAAAATTTCTCAAACAAAGACAAATTTAAATAATAATTGAAAGCAATTATTTTACGAACGAAAATATACCTTTTGTACAGAAGGAAACCTTGAATATTTACGTTTTCCTAATTTCTTATCTGAAATATCGTTAGAATAATATTGAAAAGGAACTGTGAGCATTAAGATAAGATATTGATCTAAATGTTAATATCAAGATAAGTTAAGAAAAATCCTTTTATTATTTAAATTTTAAATGCAATATCCCGAAATTCTCTTGAACTCAATTTTCGTTTCTCTTCCTTATATATTCTATTGGTTTGAAAGGGCAATGCAATACACTCTCGCAGCTTGTTTACACATAATTTTGCGGAGAAAGCAATTAATAGGGATTTTCCTGGAAAGGCAATTTGAGGGATATGCGCGAGCATTGAGCAAAAAGCAATGCGCGAAGATGGCTTTCCACATTCTTAAAGGGCGAGCGCGTGCGCAGAGGCGCCATGCTTCTTATATGCTTTGGCGAATCTCTGGATTTCCTGTCGAGTGTCTTTTTAACAATTTCATCGCATACGGCAGGAATGCGGCAAGCTCGCTCGCGCGCATCCTTTTCTCCAACGCGCTTGCGCAGGAATCCCGCTTGCGCGTCGCTTCGCCTACGGCGGCCGCGCTCATAGCGAGTGCGCGCGTGCTGCGAGGTAATCATTTCAGAGGAAGCTCTGCCCGTTAGATAGCTTCATCTGAAGAAAAACACCCTCCTTCCGTATACGCTGTAATTATTCAAGTTTTTACGCGCCGAGACGAATCGCCAGGCCGAGTCGTGCGATTTCACGCGAACTCGTCTAGAACAAAACACGATCTCGTACTTACATCCGACGCGGGGAATCGCAACAACATAAGTACTTAACTGCCTCCTGCTCTAACTATTGCCCTACGCTGGCTCGACTTTACTCGGAAAATGTCTTTTTCTTCTACCTATGTTTTTACATTTTCAAATCAAGTATTATTCACATTAAAAAATGATGAACATCAGTTATAGGTGGAAAACAATAATATATATTTAAAGCTAGAAAATAAAGTTGCTGATATATAATCAATCGAGCTCATTAACATAATTAAGCTTGTCAACTTTCGGAGATGAAAAGGCTATTAGGAAGGTAAAAAATGATTCATGCACCTCTTGTTTAATGTACTGACAATGCCACGGGAAAATCTTTCTAGAGGTGCCTGACACATACGATGTAACGTCGCTTCATATGCAAATTTATTAAGTGTCCGCGGGGAGAACGACTTTTGTTGCGTCTCTGTTTCTCGACAAGCAGTTCATCAAAACGTAGCTCGAAGCTGCTCGCCTGAATACAAATACACGTATATACACACACTCGCGTCGCCCAAAATCACCTTTTCACGGCGCGCTACATTCACTTGCTTGAGATGAGACTGCTGCCCTGCCATCCTATTTTGCACTTGAATGACCTAATTTTAAAGTGCACCGAGCCGAACGTGAGCATATGCAGCCGGTCTGGGTAAAAGAGGTGTTTTCGTCTTTTTTGTGGAAAACGATCTCTGTCCCCATCCGCGCTTGTGAAAAGACTCCTCTTGCACTTGAATGGGGTAGGCGGCGAAGCATGAGAAAGTCGAGGATGAAAGAAGAGGGGACGGCCGACCGATTCACCGCGGTCAATCTCGTTGACTTTTCATGATCCCCTATCACCCTCGAGGGAGCCATTCGGAATAATTCAAACAAATTTCTCCATGCGCATAAGATGGCGCGCGCGACACTTCATTATTGTTGTTTACATGCGGTGTGCGCCGGCACTGTGGTTTTGCGGCCGACCGGAAAGCTTGAAAAAGTCCGCTCTTGCGGACACGAGAGATGGCTTTAACGCCGTGAGATTTCGAGCAGTCGCCGCACTCCTTTGCACATGAATGCACTTAGCTTTCCTCGTCGAAACTAATGCCGATTCACTTTTTTTACAGCGGACCACAACGATGTATTCTTCCAAGGCGCGCGGCTTTATTCGTGCGCACACGCGGATCGTAAACGCGCGCCGCGATGTTCTGTATGCTTGCCTGTGTGCCGCTTCTTTCGAGGTCGTAAATTGCCCGGAGGAAGTATTGTACTTGTCGTAAAATGTATCCGGTCTCTTTTTTATTTTCTATTTGCACAGCAACGAAAAAAAGTCATTCCTTGTTTCGCCTCTTGCAGATATTTCCCTAACGATCTTGAACAATGTTAAAACTACTCAATTCTTTCATCATTAACAAATCATATACTTTTAAGACGATATCTCATTTATGTACAGTAATAAGTAACTGACAGTCTTTAATAATCTTTTTTTTTTATCATGAAAGGTAAAAAAAGAAGCTCTTACAGCATAATTCAAGTTCTGCGAGTTTCGAAGTGATTCTGATTAAAGAGTTTTATGACAAAAGAAAGTATTTTAAAAAAAAATATAACTACTGTCATAACTTCACGATGCACAGAATAGCGTCTTGAAATAAATAAAAATAAATGTGTACATCTCTAATGTCCGAAAATAAGTATACACAGTAAATTTTGGCTATTACTTCTGAAGAATGATGTGGAATGAATAGTATTCGTGACGGCGGTGGGCGAATAAGAAGTTTATTAGAGGAGTACTATACACACATATTGAACAATGTGGTTACTATACCGTAGAAATCCTAGATGAAGAAACGACGACAATATTTCAAATATGGCGCTTTTAGCTGTATTGAAAAAGTTACCTTTCAAAATGCAAAAAGTCATCTCAACAATGCCCATAATGATCCCAACAGTAAGTTGGTCATCTGAAAAATGTCAAAATACAGCTTTCTTCAAGTGCCCAACACTCGAATTCCTCTCTTATTTGTGAAAGAAACGGTTGGCCCTTTAAAAAGGTGCTCCATAGCGGTTGGTCTTGAGATTCTTAATTGTACAAATTGCGACCACCCAAAGAACTTGTCCCACGCGGCAAGCAACTGCATACGCGAACAATGCGCACAGCGAGAAAAAATGAAATAGCCGCAGCAATATAAATATCGCGCCGCTGAGCGGACTTCCACAATTGTGTAGTCTCAATCGTCGTCCAGCCTGTTGTGCGACACTTCTGAATGTCAAGGGGCGTTTCCGTCGAGGTACTTGCAGCGGGCCCGAAGAGAGGAAAGAAAATGACTGTCGAACGGTGGATTATTTTCGCGCGCGCGACCGATCGTAAATCTCTATCGAGCTGAGTTTCCCGCGGCCGCCGACCACACACGCGCGCACATCAGCACGCGCGTGCGATCGCGAAGACAGCATAAAAAGCTCCTCGAGTCGCACACGGGCGCACAAGGAGAGAGGGAGGGAGCGCCGGCCTTGTCTGAAAAGCCCTTAGAAATCGGCGCGCCCGCAGCCGAGAGAGCTGCCGAGACCATTTGTCGCGATCCGGGAGATCGGCTGCAGGCAGCAGTAGGCCGACAGGTAGTAGCGCGTCGTGGGCGACCTTTTTCCGGCGCGCTCGGCGCGTTTTCACGTCATACGGCACTCGGCCATTCAACGGGGGCCCGAACTCGACCGCGCCTCGGCCGCAAAGTCAAAATAAAGTAATTGTTGGCCTTTGTGCCGCTGCCGCCGCCCATATCTGCACCCAGCCGCGTTTTTCCCTCGCACGATTTTCTCCGCGCCGCCGACGGCGCATCGCGTGACGAATCGAGAGCGCGACCGGCCTTCTGTGGCCGATTAAGCGAGACCGAGACCACGTAAAGTTGGGAAAATATTTTGAAGTCTGGACTAATGAAGCGAGCGCGCGGAAATTGTAGCCTACTCGGCTGCTTTCTTCTTTGGGAGAAAACGCCGCACCCTTAACGAATGCGGTTTGCTTATTCTCTACATTTTCTTAGGTAGCTCGGCTTTCTTCTCTGCGGTTGCATTATGCTTTTGCGCCAGCCCATCCCTGTTTACGTATTTATGTTCATGCCTATTAGGAGCAATCCAACACACAAATATCCGACCGGCCTAATCAAATTAACCGCTTTCACGCCCTTCTGTTTGATGCTCGAATTTTAACAATTTTTTAGTTTACTTTTTTTCTAATTCCACCAGTTGCAATGAATAAATCACACGATGTAAAATTTATCGCGACACCGACTCTCTATTTGGATGTTTTCTACTTGCTTACAGCTCTAAAAGAGGCTTATGGGATAACGCAAATCCTATGCTGTTAGAAAATCCTGTCGGCACAAGTTACCGCAAAGGGAATGTTTTCAAACGAACCGCTCGACATTGTGCTGGGGTGTCCTGACCTAGTGCAATATCGACTTTTTTATGACTTTTCCGTTCCCAGGCTTTTCAAATTGATGTAAGGAAAGATCTCCGAGCATCACACATGCTTTCCGCGCTTTGGGCTAAATAATGTAAATATAATGTCTTGAAATTTACATTTTTTCAAATTAAAATGTAATACAAATTCATCATTGCGGATAGACTAGAATAAAAATTAAGAATAAGGAAGGGAATCGAAGGTGTATGAGAAATACAGGATTGTAAATTCGTGTTACTCAAAATAAGATTAGTATCTTACTAACTTCAAATTTAGTAAAAAAACTTTTTAATTTTTATTTATTTAAAATTACTGTATTTCGTTATATATTAACCGTTGATTTACAGTTACATTTTTAAACAAGAAAAAATATTTCTTAAATATCTCTAAAATATGTAAAAGCATGGCATTCCTCATTTATTTGAGTAAAATAAAATAAAAACGATACAATGTCAGGGGTATTGAATGGTGACAAAGGCAAAAGGGGTGAAAGGAACTGCAAGTGAATCCGTTCTCGCGTGGATACATGTCGGGCGAGCCTTGACTCACATGGCGAATCCGAGACGGTAAGTAGCCGTTAAGGAGGTAATCGGTAGTAGCCGATTGACGCGCGATCGTGCGGCTCGCGCAGGACTCAGCCGATCTCGCGCACGCGCTAATCGCCTTAGCAAAGCCCGCGATCGGGCCACACGCGGCCGGGGGAACGAGAGAGACAGAGGCTCGATCCTCTTGGGTGGGCCTCTCAATAAAAGCCCTGCGCGCGCGCGACACGCGCTCCTGCGGCCCCAAAATTATGCAGCGCCGTCCTCGCGCGCGGGTCCCGATTTCGATTGTCCGGAGAGAAAAAAGCCTTCCCCTGCGGAAGGGAAAAATTGGTCCCCGCGTCCCGGAATGCAACGCCGGGAATACCGCTCCCGGATTATCTTTTTTCTCTCCACTCTCGTCCTCTCCCTTCGCCGTTCGCGTTCGCGCGCGGCCGAAGAACTAGAGCCGCTATCTCGGCCTGCGCCGGTGCGATCGACAGCAGCACGGATGCGCGCAAGGGCCAAAGAGTCTGGTTATATGTGGCGTGTGTGCTTCGCGCGGCTTTGTTGCACGGCCGTGCGTGTGTGCCCGCGCACTTCCGTGACTTTCAAGGATTATTCCGGGAAAGCAGCCGATGGGAATGGGCAGAGTCCTCGAGTCGCGCAAGAGACTCTCTCTCTCTCTCTCTCTCTCGTGTGCATGAATGTGCGGGCTGCTCTCAAAAATCGGCCTGTTGTTCCGGCCCCCTTTCGAGATCGATTGCGCTCAACGACAGAGCCCTTTCACGACCCTCGCTAATTTACTTAAGCTGAATATATGGTTAGCTTTGTGGCTATGCTAACGATGCTCTGCTTCTCAACTAACAGACTGCAGCTGAGAGGATGCGGTTATGGCGCTCCATTTATGGACATTATGCTAAAAATCTCTTCAATGTCGATCGTATGAGAACTCTCTTCTCACAATGTCTGCTTTGTGCTTACATTTCCCATACCCTACGAGATGTCTTTTCTAAGGCGCATGCTCAGCCAACAACAATTTGCAACACATTTCAACATCTTGGGCAACTGAATGATTTTCAGCTGAACAAGGAGACCTGTAACCAGTTACTTGGGTAATGCATAAACAAATAATTATATCAGCAAACAATAGAACAAATTTGACTTTCAAAATCTATTAATAAACTCAGTATTAAATTCAAAATTTCTTTTAAACTCATATATTTAAAAAAATGTCATCTCATGATTAATTAAATGCAAGTTCGTAATTTCATTTGTTTTTCAATTTAAGTGAGGATAATAAGAAATTCGGAAAATCAGTAAGAGCACTACTTAGAAATAAATAACGTGCTTTTTAAGTTAGTAGAAACGTAAAGTCCACTGACATGGACTCTATGACACTCCTACATGTATAAATATTCGTAGAGACTATTTTTTACTCCAGAAAAGTATAGTCCAGTTGTTAACCTAATAATTATTTTCTAAATGAAAGTATCCGACAAAAGTCAGCTTCTTTAATGTAGCGATTAATTTATAACACGGTTGACGGTGAAACTCAATTAGCTTCCTTGCGTAAATATTCAGATGAATTCATTGACCGCCTAGAAATCCTATGCTAAATAAACGTTTAACTTATCATCTGTTTAGAAGCAATAAAATGCCTAAACTTGAGGACAACGTTTTCGAAACAACGATAAATCTCCCGACTCAATTATCGTAAAATGTAAGAGTGCAACGGTATTTTCTCATCAAACAAAAAAACGAAAAAGGTAAGAATTAAAGTTTAACATTAGATTAATTTGATAAAAAATTAAGAAGATTATTGTTCTTTCCGAAATGAAGCGTAGCAATAATAAAAACAATATCTTCATATAAGAGAGGAAGTAGGAACGTGATTCGACTTGAAGCAATTTAAGATTTATGATTACACTAGTTTTCATTCAGTAAACGCAGAGACGCCTTCATGATTATCTTTCGGCAAATAAAATGTTTGAAATTCATACACTAAGAAAAATGTATTACTTGAGTCAGAAAGAAGGAGATTTCTTTTTTAACATTTCACAAGTAATAATTTTCCTTTGATTTGAATATTTTCTAAATCTACTTACAGTCGCACTATTTTTGAAGAAAGAAAACTGAGTTTGAATAAAAATGATTTAAAGCAGATCCATTTAAGAATGAATTAAAGTGTTACGAAATTTTGACGCCACAATTTTATTGTCTGCAGAACCCGGGAATCATAAGATGTACAGACGTTAGAAATTCAATATATAGTCGTAGAGGCGCTGTCGAGAAAAGCGGCTATCAAAGAGCGGCAGTCTGCTCACAGCGAGTGCGCAGGCGGCAAAGTCGGTCGGCGGCAGCCCGTGTCGATATAACGATGCTGCGTCGGCGGCGGCATATAAGCCCGCTCGTACGTGTGTGTGTCGATAGAAAAACTTTATTGCCCTCCTTCGTGCACGTACAGATAAGCGAGAAAGTGGACGGGGCGCGTGTGTCTTGTACCGGCGACTATACGGGCGCTCGCCTTATCTGAAGTGCGTGTGCGCGCGCTGCACAGCCAGCCGCGGAGGGCCAAAGCGAAATGCTATTTAAGGCTGGACCTGTCGTCACCGAAGCTGCACTTTAATGGAACGGAGAAAAACGTTTAGTCCTGGCTGTACGTGTATATGAGCACGCGGCCGAGTGACCAAGTCGCCACCGCTCGAATGGATATCACGCCACTCCGCTGACGACTTTACCGCACTCTGCGTTCTTTCAACCTACGTCTACCTTGCGACTATATAATGTTTCTAAAGGCAAGACTTTTCTTTTGTATTTTAATATATTTATTTAATATGATATAGTTTTCAATAGCATATAGAGAAAGTTCACCAAATTATGCTAATAACTTGTGATTGTAAAGATACGACGTAAAATGAAGTTTGTTATAATTTCGGTTTAAGTACGAAATATTCATTGTAATTTCTGTTTAAGTACGCGCCATAAAAAGATGCAATTTTGTCGGTTTGTATATGTCGAAGCAAAATATAATAATTGTTTCATTTTATAACTTTATGACTTTTTTTTACTTGAGGCATGTTGATTGACTTTTTTGGAGCAAGCTTGACGTTGAAGTTATCCTTTTCCTACTTTCAAATTCTATTGTGCAGGAGTTTACAGAACCAGTGCTACTGAAAGTTGAACCATTGATAGTTGTTAATTTATTCTAATTTATTTTACTTTTTTATCTCATATTCAATTATTTCATATTTTATTCTAAGATTCATTATTGATGGACTAATATGGCCAACCAACCGTTCTTATGAGACAGTTTGACCGGAAATTGTGCTGTTGAGAAATTGCTTCTAGATGTTTTTGAAGTTATCAAGTTTTAAAAAACCATACATATTTTTTAGATGGGGTACTTTTCCGAATTAATAATGTTTATTTATATAATTTATAGATTTTACATAAAAGAAATCGGCCAAGTAGCTCCGGTCCCTCCTATATTTATAACATTACTCATAGTGTAAGTAAAATAAATTTTTGAAAAATCTTTTTCTCTTTAGATTTTACGCTAAACCAAGAATCAATATCGAATGTTAGCCAAGGGAATTCTTGAAGGTAATATAGTATATTTAAATATAGATCTAAACCATGTTTAGTGTAATAAAATGTTTTTTCAAAATCAATCACTTTCTTTTACTGTACTGATTATTACATAGATATGAAAAGAGTTTGTTTGGAGCGGCGTTTGAGAAATGGGAGGAAGACAATGGTCAATATATGTCACATATCTGATACTTTAGAGCCTTATAACTTAGTCCATATCATCTTGGAGAATCTTATGAGAATATTAGGGTGAATCATTTAGCGCAACGTGAGAAAAGAGTGAAAAGACTATGGTAGGTCGTTCCGTCGGGCAACGCTCGCGTCAAAGTCAAAGTGAAGAATGGAGCGCGTGAGGCGCGCGGAGGTCACGGGAGTCGGCGGATCAAGGCAAGGATATATGTCGGGCTCTTTTCAGATACCATCGAACGGACACCACTAAACCAAAACAATCCTTCGCCCTGGCCGCAGTTTGGACTCACAAGAAAAGGGCACGCAAAGTGCTGGCGAACCTACGTAGACCTCTGAACTTACTACTCGATATAATGGGGAAAACGTGAATTCGACAATTGAAAGCAATAAGTCGAAAGTATAACTAGGCCTATTTCACTCGCCCAAGCTTCTGTTAATATGGAATACGCTAAAACATCATGAGTCATTGTTTGACATAAATAGTGACTTAAGTTCTTGTAAATGCTACATTTATTTCGTAGTTGCTTAAAAATAACTTAAGTTAAATAACCATATAATGTTGCGATTTTAGATGACATTTATTTCACTAAACACTAAATTTTCTATAAATGAGTCAATCTGACTTTTAGAAATTCACTTAAGCTGACGTAATTTTAAAGATGATAAATAAATTAGTCAAGGTTCATGCATGAATAGCCGTAAAGTGTGAAAATCTTATGGGCCTGGGAAAAATGTAGAGAAGTCAGAGCGTCGAATGGCGCAGTGTATAGTAAAATTTGTTTATGACACAGTGAACGCAAGCCCCTATATAGATTGCAGGTGACGCGCAAAGGAGCAATAGACTTCGCCCGGAGAGACATAGAGAGAGAGAGAGAGAGAGTGGCGATCGACAGGGGACAAAATAAAAAGGAATCGTCGCGAGCGTAAAAAAATTGAGAGAGAGACAGAGCACGCCCCAGCGGTAAAACATCAATGGCGCGCTCTCTGTCGCGTACAAAGGGCAGGTATCTATCTACCTGGGTCCATCTCCCTTTCTCCGCGAGCTGCTCCTTTTGAAAGGGGGCACGCCACGGGTATAAGCCTAATATCCGGAGACGAAGCGTGTTTGGACGTTTGCGGTAAACAGAGCGACACGGCCGGTGATGTATATGCCCTCGGCGCTCTCGGGCATGAAACGCGCCGCTGCACTCGCCGACCCTCGGGGTGGTCCAATAACCACCCTTCAACTGACGCCGCCGAACACGGATCGGCTTTCCCCGACAGCCGGCGCTCCCACATGTGTCGCTATCTCTCGCTCGCGTGACCTCCTCCCTTTCCTCTTTTCTCACTATCCCAAAGTCCGTGCCGCCTCACGTGCGCCCTTCGCAAGCAGCCACGCACTCCACTCGTCCGCCGAGACAACTCAAGATAAAATTATCAGCGATAAATCGATCAAGCCGCACGCACGCGTTCAATTAAAATATTGAGACTGCGAGAGTTGGTCCGTTTGCACTCGCGGCGCCTAGAAAGGCAAGGCAAGCGCGCGACGTCTGCACAAGGCGTGCGACGGACAGGTGGGAGGGGGCGCGAGTCCGGCGTTCTTCGGCCGCGCGGACAGACAGCTCGTCCGCGACGTCTTTTGCACAGGTGTCGTCCTGCATAAAGGGCGGCGCACGTCAGCTTGACGCGCGTTTTGATCCCTCGGAAATTCGTTGGACTATCGGGCCCTCGGATCTCCATCTCCCGAGTCGCGCTCGCTTGAGATCTCGCGGGAGGAGGCGAGCGCGAGGCCAAAGGAATTCCCGCATAGCTGATTACGCGCCACGATAGTGGACTTTGTCGAGCTCTTAATGGGGATGACTGATGATCATGTGACAATTTATGTATGCGCTTTTTTATTCATAGCCTACACGCGTGTACACAAATACTTGGCCCGTTGCAGTCGACATAGAATCCCGCGGCGCAATTCCATGTAGATCGAGCCGATTAAATTGATGAAATGAAATTGCTTTTGAATTAACGTGCCTGCGCAGCGAGTACTCGGACGAGTATCGTGTCCCGTGTCTGAATGAAGCATTCATCGTTGAAATGGTAATCGCCCTAAATGATGATTGCTGGAAAGTTAACAATTCCCTTATGCATCTTATGACGTCTCGTCTTTACACCAGTCATCCAGCTTGGGACTTTATATTCTCTCTCTCTCGCGCGCTCTCTCACCCCCTCTCTCTTTCTCCTGCCACAACGCCTCTTTGTACGAATTCAAAAGCTGAAACATTCGTTATAACCGTTATTAGCGAGGCTATCAATTCATTTTTTCTTCTCATGTCAAAATGTTTATACGTTGCGTGTACTGCTCGATCAACTCCGGAAATCCCTACTGGAATCCCTGTGTATATAATGGGTTTGAACGAGCTGAAAACGATCTTTTTTTACACACTTTTTTCTTATTTTAGCTCATTTATATTGGCAAATCACAAAAATACTGTGCCACCTATTTTCTTAAATTGTCGCTTCATCAATATTATGTCTAAATCTTGCTACACACTTTTATAGCAGTATTTATGTCCAATTATGTTTGGACTTTTTAACATCATAAAGTAGCATCGTTAATTAACCAATCAAGTGTGGAATAATTTTTTAACATTTCTTAAGCTTCAAAGACTGATGAATGCAAAAGATTTAATCTCATTCTAAAAATGTACATTTCGCTCACGTATATCGATTATAGACAACTTGAAAAATTCATTAAAAAATTGTAAACATAGAAAATGTATTTCATTAAAGAAAAGTTGAAATTTTGACATAGAATATTCACACGCTTTATACACAATACTTATAAGTATAGGGTAAAAAGTTTGAAAACTATAGGGTAAAAGTTTGAATATAAGCATTTTCTAAGAAAGTTTAGCAGGTCGACTCGGCTAGAAGTTATCTTATAGAAAAAAGTAAAGACTGGATTTAGTGAAGTTTTCTGTGAGTATAATTCATGTATAAATATAAAATCGGGCGCTCGTTGACGCACGTTGAAATAGAAAAGGAAGCTGGCATCGGTTAAGAGCGATCGATACGGAATTTCCAGGCTGCGAGTACAGGTTGAGAAGCGCGCCAGCGTATAGGTGTTAGCTCACACGATAACGCGCGCAGTGCACGCCATCCGTACAACGCATATGCGCCCCAGCTAGCGAGTACATAAGTGATAGGGCACATTCGCGGCCTCCGGAGAGAAAGAGAAAGAGGCGCACAGGCGAGCGCTATGTATTCATTACGCGACGGAGTTAGGGGCGTGCTCTGGCCGATTAGCTGTTTGGTTACGCCCTGGTAACAGCGAGTCGAGATGGAGGCATACACTCGCGCACGTGATTCCCGAAAGCTTACTTTACGAATAAAATCGGCCGTGAAGCGTGATGCGCTCGCAGCTTTCTTCGCGGTTGCTCGACGCGTATATTGTGCCGTTGACGCCTTGCTGATCGCTGATGGATTGTTTGCTCAACCAAAGTGACGACGGACTGTTGAACCAATCGTTGGCAAACTAATTTTATGTTCTCGGCAAGTGTCCCGTCCGTGCGATTGCGCAACTCGATGTGGATTTTCGATTCTGTGCTGCTGAAACTCGAAAAATCACATTTTCCGTATAAGACAACAAATATCGAGGACATAGACATTTTAAAATTCATCAATTGTGTTCATTATGCTGCATCATAGTGAGCGTAACTCGCTGGGATTGGTAGGAAAATAAAGCAGGGGGAGAGGCGATAAATTGCAAATAGATGCGATAAGATATACTCGAAACGGTATTATTGGGTAATACACACACGGGCAGAGTACGGCCACTCGGCCTGTCGGCGGCTCGACCAGAGAGCAGAGAGGGAGAGTCCGAGAAGCGTGTGGGAAAGATGAGCCGGCAGGGCGCAGCACCGACTAGACACCGGAGCTCGCCGACGAGAGTGCGCATACGTATATAGTAAATACAAGCGAGCAGTGCAGTCGCCGTGCAGCTGTGGCCTGGGCCAGGGGGAGGAGAGAGAGCGGGAGAAAACGAAGCCGATCGGATAAACGCGCGCTACGGCGAGAGGAAAAAAGCGAGAGAAACGCTGCATATAGAATATATTCCCACGCGACATAATGCCCGTATATGTGCGAGTCGACTGCTGGCCCATCCCCTTGCTATATACTCTGCGGAGGCTGCATTAGCCGTTTTATCCAAAGTCAAGATTTATAAGGTTCGCTCGCGTGCATTCGCACCCATGCGCGCGGGACACACGCGGGAGAATAATCCAATGGGAAATTCGCATTGGGCTCGCACTGCAGCCTCTCCTTACCTCGCACCTACGCCGCGGTTTACATATATATTCCGATTCACTGCTTTGAATTATGGCCACAATTAATGTCGTCCGCTCGCATCCAATCTTCGATTTCTAATTCTGCCAGCTTCGATGCTTTCCAACTCTTTTTTATCTTAACGTCAAGCTAATAAGATATACAAAATTATTTTCGTTCGGCGAAATTAAATTCTTTTAAATATAGAACGTATTTGCATTAGCATTTATAGATAGATTTATCTCTTTATAAACCTCTAGAAAAATATTTTCTAACTTTTTGGCCAGTTTATTTGTTTGTGTGCTACGTATGCAACATGAATTGATACAGTATATATGAATAATAAACAAACTTCTTTTCAATCATCAATTTGATTGACGTCGTTAAGATTATTTTGATAGTTTTTATTGTAATGTGTTTCGTATAATTTACTAATAAAAATATGTTTTAAACAGTATTCAATGATTTTTTCACAGCAAAATGGGAAGTTTTTTTTAAAACTGGTTTAGAGTGTTTAATTTTAAACACTTTATTTTAACTAAGCAGTCGAAACTAACCATCAAATAAATAAACAGCTAGAAATTTGAAGATAATTAAAAAAAAGCGATAGCGATAAAATAAAAATAGTTTGAAGAACGATTTGTATAAATATAAATTACTTAACCTAACCCCGAATCATGGTTTTGGTTGAAACTTCAGAATATTATTTCTTGGACTAAGAACTTAATTTTTGCTCCACAATTTTGCTGACTGGACTGTAGGACGAAAGTTACAGGAGTTTTCGAAATATCTAAAGGAAATAGGTTTCTCAGAGATCGAAATAAGACGATAGCTCAAAATGTCAGAATAATCATTTTAGAAAATTATAACTATTCAAATTTAGCGTAAAAAAGCGGCCAAATCATTAGATGAAAAGCAAGGAAAATTTTAAACCATTTCTTACATTGTCTTAAATTCTTTATACCTTTTAAAGAAATTAATACTTTTTATCAAATTGTGAAACAACTTTTCGTTTATTTAAGAGGACGGGGGCAAAATGTTTAGATGATTTATTAGAAAATTGAAATCAACCGTATAGACGTTATTAAACTCGAATAACTGATCCGCGGTTGTGTGGGAATTTTAGTAAGGGTACAGTAAGAATATGTTTAAATAAATTATTGAATCAAGATCAGTAATTTAGATGCATCATCATTGAAACTCTATTAATACACTTCAATATTCTAAACAATAGTTAAATTCATGAATTGTTGCATTAAGAAATATGCTATAAGTAATTTAAAATTTCGAAATCCTGCACAATCCACCTAGCAGTATTTCGAGTTGAATAACATCTTTTCGCTTCAATTTTATAGTGGATGCTCTAAACAGTGGTTCCCCTCCTTAGTTATGTATAATTGTCGCGACATCATTAAATGTAGACTTATTTAAATCTCCGTGAACATTTATATCCTCTATATCTTTTGAAAAACTCCTCTATTTTAAAGTCCTATGAGGAATGGGAGGAAAGGAAAGAAGGGGTCTAATATTCAGACTTTGCTCTATAAAAATAAAATTAACTAAAAGAATTTTCTAGTTCAAAATGGACATGCAGATTGTTTTTGATAATAAATTTTTAAATGACGAAAATCATATTTTTAAATGCATCGCTTTATCTACTATATCTAAAACATCCGATTTAGACCGAACCCAATAGACTAAACTCTAAAACAAGGGTTAATTTTTTTACCCAAAAAATATGATTCTGAAATTTTAATCAAGTCAATCGTACAAAGTTTAGGAACTCTCTTTGTTAGTCATACTTATTCATCACTCGCTTTTGAGACGCAAGAAACGGTCCTCAAGTGAATAATTAATAATAAGTTAAAAAAAGAAGAACCTTGTATACAAAGACTCGCTTGTTTTGTTTATCCGTGCGGGAAGAACTTGTAATCACAGAGAGCGATAGCTATATGCGTTGTGTTAAAAAAAGAGAAGGAAAGAAAGAGTGGAGAGAAAAAATTCCCGGCTCGTGCGTCTTGTAGTCTTCGGGCGAGCGCGTAATTGCTTTTTCGAGGCCCGTCTCGGATCTTGACTTGTTCGGGCCTCGACGCGCGGCTTGACCACCTAAGTCGCGCGCGGCTGAGGCATGAGAAGGCCCGATGCGAACGCACGAGATGTGTAATGGCGCCCGTTTGTCAAAACACGTCAAAACACTATTTCGCTCCTCCAAAATTCTCCCTGGCGCTCAGTCACGCCCCGCGCGCGCGCACTCGATGCATCAGCCATCCGTCCCTCGCTCCCTCTTTCTCTTCTCCTCGCCCTCTTTTATCTCATTTTCTTTTTTACCATTCTCGCGCCCTGCCCGCGCCAACACGATCCACAGTTTTGAACACCTTTTGTCTTTCAATACCCTTTCTAGATGCACAATCATTCCCAATGCTCTCGCGTCATCTTCTTTATTTGCCTTTGGCGCCTTTCCCATATACTTTATTCGTCTCATTTTAAAACAATCTATCACTTAAAAAGCCCCTAATATATGCATCCCAAAAAGACTGGCAATGAGTCGAAATTCTCACAAAATAGCCTACTTAATTCATATCACAACAATGCAAAATACCACTGTTCCAATAAACTTCCCTGGTAGAAATTTGACTATTAAAAATGGGGCACAATCTCAGTAAATAGCCAAGAGAAATGACTAATTATTG
>JAWWEQ010018784.1:0-31840 GCA_035583055.1 Torymus tubicola
GAATCGTTGAAATCACGGCACAATGCTATAGAGGCGCTTGTGTTATTAATTATTTCCAGGTAAGTCTTCACATGGTATAGCCTGAGCGCATTGCACTATAATGAGTCTAAGTGGATGATCCTTATTTGCTTAACGTGTGATTTTTTAATTTTCATAATAGATTGAAACCGATTACTATACCACTACAAAATTATCTATCGCTATCGAAATTAAATACTCTTATTGTACTAGTAAAATAATCGATAATTTAATGCACTGATAAACTTGATACAGTAAATGATAATCTAATCAACTATACATAAAAAATAGCATCTATACTGCAATGAGCAAACTTTTTAGTTTAAATTTTAGAATTTGTCTGATTATTTATGTATGTTTCATACAATGCTTGAATACAATGTCAGAACACGTCTCTAATAAATAATTTATGGATTAAAAATTAAACGTATTTAAAATTGTATTTAATTTCTAAAAAATTACAGTTACTTGCTGACTCAAAAATACATTACAGATTTATTACAAATGGCGAGGAGAACTTTAAGGGAGTTATTTCAGATCTTATACCCTGAACTTTTTTAAACCGGTTTCATGGAGATATTTTTAATTACATCTGTCTAAGATCTTTGGTTGGCTGTAACTTCATAAGAAATTAAAATTATTTCTATAAGAAAATTACGTATAGTTGAGATTATATAGCTTATAACTTGGGAAAAAGCGTATAAGAACTAATTACCGGTACTGAGTTTTACTTTTAGATATAAGAAATTGACTTTCTGTGCACTCTTATTGTTAATCCTATTTACAATGGGTCAACCACAAAGTACTGCAAACAAAAATTCATTTAAAATAAATGGATAGCATTTAATATTAAACATTTTTTAATGAATTTTATAATAATTACTTAATTATATTATTAATTTTATATGCTGAAATTATAATTTTTAATTGCAAGAATATTTTTCAGTATTAATATGAGAAATTTCTGTTTAAAAATGTTAATTTTGACCGTCCTAATTCTGTATCTGTATCATTTAAATATTTTCGAGCTTATAAAAGTTTCAAGCACGATTTGAATGTTAAAATTACGCATTTACGAAGTAGCTCAGAATGGTCATTTAAAGTTTAAGTAGATAATATCGTTTCTATGTGAACTAATGAATATGTAATTATTATTTTATTAACTTTATCCCAGATAAGTTACTTTGTTATTAACGGTAAATTATTGTAGTAATTTTATGAAGTAAATACTTAATATTTACATAGCTTAATTCAAAAGGTATTTTTGCTCATCAAAGAAGTAGTATAGAAGCACCGATGGCTTACCAGTAACTATTTATAATTTCTGATAAAGCATTATACTCAAAGAGAATTTGTTAATTAAAATTACTTAGAAATTCACTTTTATTATATTTCTGGTTTAATAAATCTGCAAGAACAATTCGCGATCGTACGTCAATTACAACTTGAACTATTTACGTTAATACGAAATAAAAATTTTTTACTTAGCAAATGGATTTCTCGTCACTCACATTACATTAATCCATTTATACTCGCAAACCTCCCACAGAATTCTTTATTCAAAAAGAATCTATCTCTTCTCCTCGACACCGAAAATGAACCTTCCTTCCGGCATTTGCAAGTAAAAGCCCGAGATCCTCGTCGGACCCGTCGACCTTAAAATCAACTTAAACTCTCGAAATTAGGCATTCGATAGACGTCAGTGGGAAAAACTTCTTTGAAGTTCGGTTCGAGGCGCGCTCAGCAGTAGTAGTTCAACTACGGTTGCGGTCAGACTTCGACGGAGAGAAGATCGATGTGAGAGGGGAGCGCACGAACGATTATTCGGAACTCCGGATTCCTTATCAATAATTCATCCGCGTTTCGCCGCGGCGTCGAGTTGGTAATAGCCGTAGGATTAAACGCTGCGAGGAATTTCGACGTGGAGAGTAGGTATATGCGGTAATGCGATGCTGTGTGCGTATGAGGATTCGTCGGTGCGTAAAGCGCAAATTAACGATTTCGTTTGCTGTTGGTCAGCGCTGCGTTTCGTGGAGAGAAGTTGTGAATAACGTTTTCCTTTGTAGGACTTCATATTTGTTTGGCAAACTGTGGTGGTTTGATAGCGTAAAGAGATAGTTCAGGACTGCGTATTCCCTATTCATGAATTCATTAAAACATCTTACAAAGTAAAATACAAGAAATGGTTTTTACTCATACACGCACGTAAACACACACACAAGTGCAGTTGATACGTTGTAAGAATAATGAGGTAGATCATAAATCATATATTTTGTTTATTTGTATATTTATTTACATTTTAATGAAACACAATTGAATTTCTAATAATAACGTTAATTTAGTATCGAAATTTCATTGGTAAAAATAAAATAGGTCAAAGCAATTATTCATAATTACTTTTTTCCTGATACAGGAAAACGTGTCCTGAAATTTTATTTTTGTCTTTCTAAATAACCTTTCTGAATACATTGACGATAGTTAATTAATGAATAATATAATACTTTCAAATTTTAAATCTAATATACGCAGTGACAATCTTTCTATTAACGCAGTTAAAAACGAATATTGGCTGCTGTTGATTGAGTGGTGCTCCTGCAACTGATGAAACACCGATATTGCAAGTCTTTGCGGCTGCGAATGCGGCAGAAGCGGGTATATAGAGAAGACGTGCGCTGCATACACATCCCCTTTATCGAAATTACATTTCGATGGTGGGCTCTTCCATATACGGTAACTTTTTCTAGACCCTGAGAAGTAGAGTGAAACTTATCGAATGTTTTTGTTTTACTCCATGGCTCAATTTTATTGGTCTCGAATTTAACTGATATTGTATTGGAGGTTTTATTTTAAATATTTATCTAAAATTGTTTCCAACTAAGTACGTATAATTCACAAAACACAAGATTAGAAAATTAAAAATGACGATCAAAAAAGAATTTTTAATATAATAAAATAATACAAATAGCTTATTCGTTTATGAAGCAAAACTAATTTACTGAAGAAACTCAAATTATTGTAGTGGAAAATGTATCAAAATAGCAAAAGCCATACACATCGATTTTTTTTAACTTAAAAACGTCGCAATCGCCAAAGCTTACTGGTGTAGATAATTTACTGACTTGGAAAATCTTTTTGCAGTCAAAAGTCACAGAAAAATCAAATGAAACGATATTCCACTGCTATTCCACTAGATCTACTGCTCCGACCGAGTATCGGTATTTAGAAGACCGTTTAATCCGATAGCACTTCAGGCGATATGCTCATCTATCGAGTTATAAAGTGCATTTTGACATCTTTTGAGCACCAAAAAAATATCAGAATACTCTAACTAGTCTGTTCGACTGTCAAAGTGTATATTTTAGCGCTTTATAGTCTATTATTATACGATTTGAACAATATGATGAAGTTTATAAATTTATGAAAAGGTGTGAAATCTGAAGTAAACATTTTTTAAAATAAATTTTATAGAACAATATAAATAGGTTTCATATCTAAGTCATTGTTTGGTATCATAATGAGAAGTCTAATCATATATTATGCCGCTCGATGCTTCTGTATCTTGTCTGTAATACGTGAGTAAAATATTATAATACTGTTATATTTTACATATTTTGAAGTTAAGGAAGATATTTTTGAGATCATTAGTTGTTTAAATGAATATATGTTCCTTATTTTAAGATATGTCAGTTTTCGTGTTTTCATAGTTTTTATAACTGAAAAATAAAATTTAAATCAAGATCGTTATAAATTACTCTTACATTGAGGTAAAATTTAGTTACTGTTATCATAATGTATAATGTTAAATCGTTACAAAGTAAAATTTACTAATAATATGGATAATAATGTAATAATACTAAAATATGGTATTAATAACTAATAAAATATGTACATTTTACTATACAAAAAAGAAATCGTAACTATATATATTTTTCTTTTTTTATTATTATATTGTAACTATATTTTGACAACTAGATGATATAATAGTAGTGATTACGTACATTTTTCTCAAGTACATATTTACAAAAATTCCAGAAATATGATTTTATGAAATCAATAAAAGATAGAAAACTTGATATTTCCTGTATAAAGAAGAGATGGACTTGAGATTGTCACCTCTAATGATTGCGAGTAGTCGATTTGAAATGAAATTGGCCTACGATAGGGCGCGCGCAGCGCGCACTGACACTTCTAGTATAATAAAACAATACTCATTTCATAGAACGTAAATCAGATTCTGTATACATATATTAGATGTTCCAAAAATGTAATATCGTATAAATAATATTAAGTAGGTTACTGAACATGTATTTGGGTGAGATAATAAACAATCAAGTTTTCGGCATTATCCAGTAACACCTTTTCCAAAAATATTATGTTTTTCATTAAACAAAATTATTTAAAAACGATTTTTCTTATCTATAATTATAATTATAGATAAACTTTCAACATTTTAAAAATTTTAGTTTAGTTATATTGACATTTCAAAATTTCCTTACTGTTATCTGTGAGATGTAAGCACTATTCACCTGAATGTCTACACACGCACAAAAAAGGCTGTGCTCGATTTTTTTGTGATTTACGGCACTCAGATTTTATGTGTTACACGAATAACGACACAATAAACAAGAAACACGGCATTCTTGAAATCGTAAAAGTTTCGATTCCGTTTATTTAATCAAGAATTTCGCAATGCAAAATTTGATTTTTTTTAATTATATATATAGTTTATCATTCATCCTTCCACAAACAATGAGGTAAAGGTCTACGAATATGGAATAATCAATTACGATTGATTAAAAGTTTTTCTCCTTTCATCATTTATTCATACAAAGTATAAGTAATGGAGAAGACTGCCGAATGATAGTAATTGAAGTCAATTTGAAATAACGCAATAATGGGCGATCTTACCTAAAATGACCTCCATTTGTATACACCTTCAGAAGACATGGATACAAGGCGTACAGAAGAATACAGAGATCCAAAGACTTGGAATGCGAGCATGAGAAAGTGGCATAGTGAGTCAAAAGTTTACTTATGTCGCTCTATGTCACTAAATCTTTGTAAAATTGAGAAGGGGACTGTAAGAACATCATCAATAACGAATGGATTCGTGATTAATTACAATTTAAAGAGATTTTCAGTTAATATTCATTTTAGGAAAAAATATTTTAGTATAAAGTAAGTTAATTCGTAAAAGCAGTTTAAAGAGATGAAAATACTACCAAGAAACAAATGAAAAAAGTTACAAAATGGTGTACTGTAGATGAGATGTTACTGCAATATTCTCTTCAGAATGTGCAGAATTAACGATAAATATTGAGAGAAGCTGGGCAAATTTTAGCAAATTATTTTTATATTAAGGTATAGCAATGTTTTAATCCACATCAATTTCGAACAAATCTGGCGTCGTCAGCATGACATGCGCGGTTGACATTACTGACAAGTTACTGGAATAATCTTTTCGAACTCGATAACAATTATATATACACAACTTAGCACTGCACAATAGGTAAAAATAATTTTGACACATATCGATGAAATATTGTCACTCTCAAAGAATAAAAAGAGATAAAAATTATATATTTTAGTTATTACATTTATTTGTAAAAATTTGACGTGATATAAAATTGAAAAAAATATAGTATTTTACATTTATTAAGTTAGAAAAGAAATGAGCGTCATATATTAGTTAGTCAAAATTTATGGCATAGCAAAGAAGTATAATATACGTTAGTCCAATGGTAATAACATATAACATACAATAAATTTCGTGATCTTAAAAAAGACTATACTGTAGAAAATAAAGTGCACAGTAATCCTATAAATTCTATCTGATCTTGCTATAAATTTAAAAAAGAAGTAAGAACCAAACATGTAAAAAAAGTACATTCGAATAGGAGTGTGACGTAATTTTATTCAATCACAAATCTTGTTATTCAATTATACAAATATTGATTTAATAAAGTAAACCATGGTGAAGAATAAATATAAATTTTGAACGTGTTTCTATGAAAGGAGCAAATCACAAAGACCGATGAACAATAGATAGGTAAACTGGATTGAATGTCAAACTATACGACTACTTTAGGATCGATAATAATAGCAAAGCCTTATGCGCGCAGTATAATGTGACAAATGAAACTACCTTATAATCAACTAGATAAACAAAATCAAAATTTTACGAAACATGATTCTTATTCTTGGCGCTACTGCATTTTATCATTAGTCATTATACATAAATATTTACGGATAATTTACGCAAGATTAATAGTTATACTCTTCAAAGAACGAAAGAATGTATTTTTAAATAGCAATTTGCGGAAGTAATTTATGATATCACGAAAAATTATACTTATACGGCAATGGAAACATCTGTTGACAGCTATCTCCCATCAATCAAATTTTCATATATAAAACATATATTGTATACTATTGTAAACACAAGAAGATGCTGACTATTAATTAAATTTGAAACTGTCAATCTTTTTCTACTCACTTATCACGCTCACTAAATTTATCTTTTTATAAAAAATATATACACGGAAAAAATAATGTATGGAAAATTACTATTTTTGATATTAGTGGAGAAACAGACTCATTTTCACAGTATATACTGAAAATTGCTACTTTATAATTTTTACTATTAATTATAGTAATTATCGTGAGAATTTGAGTCTATCTCACGATCACTACTAAAAATAATAATTTTTTCTACATCATTTTTCTTCGGATATTTTTGAGGTGAAAATTATTTTTCAGTATCGTTTTACGCATCATTATAAATCACTGCTGCGCTGGCTTCATATTTTTAATGACAACATTACGGAATTTTGAAATTCTTACATTCGTCAATGAGGATAGGTCATTACGTAATCAACATGTTTTCATCATCAATGATATTTTTTAATGGATCATTAAGATAATCCTCCACGTTGAAATGTAAGTTAAAATTGCCGTATCACAAAAACAACTACCTAACTCGCAATATAGTTTAATCGTCCAAAATTCTCCAAGACCTACAACTCGCGTCATAATCCACGCATCGATTACATACACACCAGCATGATTTACCCTCATTCCCGATATTTATAACGATCAATCCGCATCGTGTCTCTAATTCTCCCACCGTCATCGCATCGTTCGATACACCACGCATTAATCTCCTCACCTCAATAATTAAACAAGCAAGAAAACACGCTCAAAGAAACAGCAACGCCGGAAGGGAGCGGGGGTGTATAGAGCAGCATTTTGACCGCGATTACGAAGCGATTATCGATCGGTCGCAACGCGACGCGCACACGTGCGCGAGGGAGACTGAGCTGCAAGGGACAGCAGATATCCGCCCTTCCGAAGTTATCTGCGTCGAAGGATGCGAGAAAGTGAGAGTGAGAGTTTACTCTCTTTCTCCCTTGACAATTTTTCATCTCACGTTGCTACCCTATATATATGTAGGCGATGCGGAAGGTTATATCGAATTGCGTGTGTGTGCGTGCCTTCTTTTTAGGGAGGAGTCGGGGGACCTTCGAATGACGGAAAGCCATTTTCCAGAGTTGCCCAGGGTATTGTAGGGGAAGTTCTGGGTAAGGAATTTTCGAACAGCAGATTTGAGATATATGGGGATTCGAGATAAATATTGTTGGAGGAAGAAGGAGTAGCGTAAAAGTGTTGAATACGCATTTATTTAAATAGTGAAGTAATAAGTGTGTACAAATGGTCGGAAATTTGTACGTATTACGGTGTACTCGCTGCTTTAGGAGATTATACACCATATTATTTCTTATTTAGTTTCATGAAAGTGTTTCCATGGTACGCATTACTGTGCATACTTTATACTCGCACGCAATCACATCATTCTTCACCAAGCAGTAGAAAAGGCCAGCGGGAATTATTCTCGAGCTCGCTACATCATCATTGTATTATTAGAAGAGGCAAGTAGAGCTAGTTACCGTCACATTTTTCTTCCGCGTAAGAAATGATACTCGGCGTAATTGGCGTGTCAGACTATATAATGCATTATTCAATTTTAATCTGCTCGGCCAATTTATTATCGATTAACGTTCGGGAACAACGAGGTCGTGGCGCCCGCGTGTGTTACTCAGATCCGTGTAATTGGAGTCCTCGAGTCAAGAGATGCGAGTGAAAGATGCATATTTGCAGCGATACGGAATTAATCAATTATTCAAGTGAAATGTAACAATGAAAGAAACGTTTATAACAGTTTCCGATTTCTATTTACTGAAATTCCGTTTTTCTCGTAATATATTTATTGCACTGGGTTATAATTTATTTCGTGAAAAAAATATATTTTAAAATGTTGTTCTTATATGGTTATTAAAAGAAATTTCTAAGCTTATTATCTCGCTAATAGTATAAGAAAGGTTGTTGCGTGAATTTATTTATAGCTGATGTTACAAGGATGCAAAGTGTGCTTTCATTTAGTGTAAAATTGACTACCTTGGCCTTTTTTAGTTCAAACATTGATGTAAGCAAACGCCTTATCATAACGCGAAGTATATAAATAATGTGAACTTTTTATACTCCCTTTTAACACAGTGAAGGTCGTCTGTGCGTAAAGAAATTCACGAGCTTATATTTAGAAAGCACGACGTCGTGCCGTTAAAAGTTTCGAAAACCCTCCGAGAACGGTTCATTACCAAAATTCTTAATATCGTTCATTCACGCATAATTTCAACTTACACTCCCAAAATATTTCGCTATTTTCGATTTAATAATACCCTAGAGCAATGCCATTCGAACGTCAGGATTTATACATGTCTAAATATCATATATAATTATATGTATACAAAATCATCCGCCCATATTTCGTCAAAGTGCATATCAGCCGCGCATCGCATTGCCAACACCATCAGTCTCCATTTTCGACCTTAATTCACAAATTTAACGAGCGAAAATAGATATGTATATACATGTATATATACAGATACGTCGAGCCGCAGAAAGGTGAGCCGCGCATTTTCCCGCCTCTGCGCCGCAGTGTATACACTCGATTATTCAGCGTGGCGTGAAATCGTAGCGGTGCTCCAGCAGGGGGTGGTGGCAAAAAATTCGGATCGAAAAACGCAGTTGGACGGCTTGGAGAATCGAAATAAAATAGTGGACGAAAAACCTCGCTGGGGGGCGCACACAGAAAAAAAACGAACGGTGCGAGCGTCGAGTGGGCAAATTAAATTATAATGGCGCGGCAATCGATTCGGGGATTGCGTATATGTATATATATTTGTGTGTGTGTGCAGCGAAAGAATCGAGGGATATTGGCGCGCGTTCAGATGCCGCTTGTAATTTATTTTTATGCGCAAAGTTTAGCTTAGAACTGCAGTTGTTGGGAGAGTGAGAGAGAGAGAGAGAGGTAACGATTTTAACGCGACGACGAGTCGTGGTTTATCGCGGACGGAGAGCGCCGACAATGAATTTAGATGTCGAGCGCGGTTCGGGCTTTTTGCTTATTGATATACCAGCTGGAATTGACAATATTTTACTTGGCTTGAATACTGTTGTTTTGAGGGCACGTTCAAGTTCTTTTATATACACGATAAATTGGGAAAGAACTGGATTTATAAATCAGAAGTTTTAGTTACATTTTCTAATCTAAGCTTTATTAGACTCACTATCATTATTTTTTAAATTGAAATAGTTCAATTTTATTCATTTAAAAACAGAGTAATATTCAGTTTACATTTTGATTAATACATTTTATTAACAAAATACGGCATATACGTGAAACACGAATGATTAATTTATCAGCGAAATTCAATGCATATAACATTGTTAAAATATCTTTGCGGCGATCCACATTTTACTGAAAAAAATATGCTTTTCATTACCAATGACTATAATATAATAATTCTTATTAAAAATTGAATGTACGGTGAAAATGTTAATACAGCTAATCCGCATGTTTAACTTCTCCACACAAATCAACTTGTTTTCGCATTGGAACGACTGTAACGCTAGGACGTCTATTTGAAACCCTATACAAAAAATAATACGTATAAGCTCGGACTTACGAAAGAGCGAGCCTCCCGCAGCTGTTGCGCGCAAACGCAACCAAAGAGCCTCTCTATACACATACATGCACAGAAGTCTATATACATTCAATTCACATAGACGCGCGAGACGCGAACATATTATTACTTATATGCGTACATATATTAGATAAACGCGTGTGTATGGACCTACGTCAGAGCGCGCGTGTGCGATTATATCGCGGCCGAACGCATCACGCGCCCCCATTAATTAACGAACTGTATATATGTATATGCTTCGTTGTTCGAACGGAGTTTTGCCGTATGCGATAATTAATTCTCGCGTTTATTTGTTTATAAAGTGCAAGAGCCGTAGGGGATAGCTAGAGGATGGGTGGGTGTGATTTCGTGTGCACCTGTGATTGTGTTCAAGCGTAACGAAGAATAGTTGTTGGTGAGGGAGGAAGTTTTGAAAGCTATGCAATGCTTTTGCCTATATACGAGAATTAATTTGTATAATAATTTAAAACGAAATTTCATGGAGAGGAGATATCTATATTATCTTGTTAAGTTTCTCTTGTGTAATTGGGAAATTGAAAATATACAATAATAATATATAATATATTATTAATAATATATTTATTATTATATATATATTATATATAATAATAATATTTTTCACGTACGATTAAGTCTTATACACAATATTAAATTAAAAACAAACAATAAGCATGTAAATAATTGTCAGTTATGACTCGTTTTTACGTAGTAGAAACACAAGTTTTTCAATTATCACGAATTTTCTCCTAAGTTTTTAAATTTGTAAAATAAAAATTACAACTATTTAGAGTTGTAAAATATTGACATTATAGGATAAAATCAAGAAATCATTCAAACAACAGAAATAACTTTTTAATTGACGTTTCGTGGTGCTCATATTTTATGTACAATCGATGCGTTTAATTTATCGCGCTTATCTCCACACTATAATATACAAAATCCATACTCCATATATCGATTATTTTCAATTAAACTTTAATGCCTCAGATATTTATACAACGTGTATAACTGCAACAGTTACATAAATTGTATTCGAAATACCATACCGCACTGATTGAACTATATATACACACGTTTGATTGAAACTTCCATTTTATCATCGATTCAGAAACGTTGTTATAAACTCTCATCATCATCGCCCTCAGTATATATATTGCCATTAATATTCAAATCTCCGAGAATAACGAGTCCAAAAAGTGCGCTTCAATGATCAAACATTTACCCGCACTTCCTGTACCTATCGTATTGGAAAACAAGCACCACCGCGTTCCTCCCGCTGCTGCTGCTACTGCTGCGGTATACCCGGTATACATCCCTGACCTTTCCTCGAGCGCGTTTGCTGCTGCCGGGTGACGCAGAACAACCGTAGTCGCTCCTTAATTTCTCTCCCGACGAAAATTTCACCCTTTTTCCAACCCGAGACGAAAATAGCCGTGTTCCTGTAATCAAAAGTGAATTTCTGCTCCATCGGGCCTCCGGGAACGCGCAAACACATTTCTTATAGTCTTTTTTTTGTTTGCCGAAAAATTCATCGACTTGAGTGCGGGAAAAGGCAAACGTCGTGGCGCATTTTACATTTTACAGCGGAATGTTTCTTTCAAGGAATATAGATAAGTTTACCGTGAACTGGAAACGTTGTGGGAGTGCGGATGTTGGGCCAAAAAGTGCAAACATTACGTGAGCTTGGGGAGTTTTACCAGGTGCACATGTATAAATTATTAAGGACAGCATGATTTCATTTGAGATCATAGAATAATAGAAATAATAATTTGCATAAATACGACTATCATTGATTTCTTTATAAAAAAATAGCAAGTAAGGTATATTCATTATGTAATATAGACGTCTACACTATACATGTGGAACGTCAGAAAAATAAATACGAATAAAAATATAATATATACTGATTAAATCTAGAGCACACAAAACTACAATAAATATTTCCAACTAGCATGTATATACACATATAGACGGCAATCCAATTGTATAAGCGCGTTAGTAGAATAAGCTCATTTATCGCGCCGCGCGTATATATCAAGCCAACTTATGTCCTCTCAGCCGTCATGTATATGCAAACAAAATTTCCTATTAACCAAGGCGAAGACTCGCTCGCTAATTTCAACGCTGCATTTCCGCTCTGTTTATCCGAAATAATAGCATCGCGCGCGCGTTTGCAAGCTCATGTGCAACATTATAGTCTGCCGGTCTCCCTAAACGCTCGTTCCCTCATATACCATCTCACTCGCGCTCGTCGGGGATCGTAACGACAACTTTCACATTCGCGCGCCGTCTTTATTATCCGCGCTGTCGTATCGGAAATCGATCGATGCGCGCGATAAATCGCGTCGTGATATCTTCCACGTGATATATGTATGAGGAAAGAAAAAAAGTATATAGATAATACATACATACGTGTCCAGTCGAGCGTGTGCAATATGCTTTTTTCTCCATTCTTTCGTGTATATAGAATGAAAGGTGAGTTTTAATTGGAAACAATTCGAAAGTCTAATCATTATTGCGATATCGTCGGCTCTGAGAGCAAAAAGAAAGGACAAAGATCGAGTTCGGAACAACTGCGATTGTTCCATGTCAGCGAGTTTCGCGTTCGCGCGCGAGATACAATGCCGTCCGGTCGTAGAGTACCTCCACTCCTTTTTCAAAAGTTCTTCAAGGGTTTTTTTTCCCGTTTGTTAGTGGCTTCTTCCTATTTCCTTTGTGTGTCGTTTGGTTGGAAATTAGCCTTTTTCAGCTCGACCGCTGTGCTTTTTTTCAATGCGTCGCCGCAGAGTCGAACGACAATTAACAAGGTAACTCTTGGAATTTCATTTCAAGCTTGAACTTTTATTTATTTAGAAATATTTTACTTCGAGCTTTACCTCGTTCCAATAAACGTCAGCTATATCATTTTTATTTATTCAACTGTAAATTGTGCAATGAATTATGTCATAAAATATTAATTATTTTTATGAAATAAAAAAAATCATCTAAAATTATATAAAGAGAATATTGTTTGATACTTTAAGATTAAAGATGAATAAAATTCTCTTTTGTTTGCTTGTAGTGTAAGAAACTAACCCAGGAGTAACTTTCGGCTGTCTGAAATATCTTAAGGTAGATCAATTAAGAGAGCAGTACTTGTGAAATTCTATTTCACCGCTACGATTCTTGATGCATTTCAACGAGTTCCACTGCTCGTTAGGATATCCCATGAATACAATAACGAGACTAAAATATTGCTTCAGATAACCGGTACAATAAGTAAAAACATAAGACTATCAAAATAATGGGGCGATTGTTTGCAGATGAGGTTCAATGCAAATGCCGAAAGACTCTATAGGTAGAAATAATTCTGCAGAAGAAATGAATTGACGTAAATAATAAAAATTAATCTGAATGAATAATCAATTGTTATAAGAGGATAACTAAAGTAAAAACCAGTATCTTTCGATGCAACAAATTGATCATTATATAAAAGCTAGATTATAGCCAGCAACGAATCTAAAATTAAATTGACGTTTCGCGTAAAGCAGACAGACAGCGTGCAAAATAACTTCTGTAATAGTAGCTCGTTTTCTATTTCTAGATCCTATTAAACGCGGCGAAATTGAGTATTACAGTGTATATTGTACGAAAGCTTTAAAATTAACTGAGCTCCAAGTTAAGATCCCCTTTATCACGTCTTAAACTGCCGACATTAATGTTGTTGACAATATTTTTCCCCTCTGTCAACAACAAGTTTTTCGAAATTTCACAAATTAAAAGAAACCGTCGTTTCTCATTTTCAAAAGTAACTTGCGTGCTAAGTCGTAAATTGAAGCAATTTTCAGAAATGTGCAGTATTTTTTAAACGTTGCCAACAGCATTATACTTTACGACAAAGAATTCCATTTATATGTTTTCCCCTTTTATGTGTAACTCTGCAACATGTATAAAGTATATACATTAGTAGAATTACGATTTTTTTTCAAAATATATATCTGTATATAGATGCGCAGTAAGTAGTAGAATATGTATTACATACTATCATAACGGATGTAAGTAATGAGCTCAACTTTGACGAGAGGCGCATTAATAAGCCTCTGTATAAAGTTTACGATGGATAGATAACGGCCTTATACTGCCGGTAGTAACTGACCATTAATTGCGCGGTTCTGGGATGAGAAACAGATTAGCGCTATGTTTAACTGCTCGACTGACCGAGACCCTCAAATTCGGGAGCTCGATATAGCGGCTTGACATTTCTCGTTGACAAGGTGACTTTAGCAATACCTTATTCAGAACGTTACTGTATATATGTGTGTGTACTACATTTTACCATTACTCTAATGCAAGGACGACTTTTACGCTGAACGTTGTTTTCCTTTCGATTGGCGGAAAATACTGATGAAGTTATATCCAAACGGCTTCTCGTCGTTTGTTTGAAATTATACGTAGCGAAACTTGTCGAGCCTTTTACCCTAATGTGATAATGCATTTATGCAAATAACATCTTTCTTTGTCATATTACTGTATTACTTTATCTACATTAAAATAACAATATAGTGAATAACTTACGAAAATTCAATCTCCACAGTTACAACTGAGCTACAAGGACGACTATATTCCTCTAGAAATTCACTAAATCATCAAATTTTTATGCTTCGTACAAATGTATATAATGGTTATCGGAAGAGTATATCGAGCAATTCTTTTTCGAGAAATCAAAATTTACTGCTTCAGCAACCACCGAATACCCTATATATATACATAGATATATCGCACCAGTAACGATTACCGTATACAGCTACAAGAACAATGTAGCCGATCGTCCAACCCTTAACAACGACAGCTACGAGAAAAGGAGAGAGGAGAAAAAAAAGAAGTTTTCAAGTGCGACCGAGCGCGTGCGAATAAATTGCGCAGCGTACGCTCGCGCCGATCAAAGCGATCGTCTCTCTCTCGGGTTTCCGCGCCATTAACGATTCGACTTGTACCCGCGTGCGCGCACTTAACCTTCTCTTCCTCTCTCTCTCTTTCTCTTCCTCTCCCTCTTGTTTCTCGAGTATATAGAAATATATATATGCTACGATGTACGGTGGCTACGGTGCACAATACTGCGGAGTTGCCGGCCGTTTGCGAGAGCTGTCAGCTGCAGTTGTGCGAATAAGAAAGCCGCCGCGTTGTGTGTGTGTGTATGTATGTTCCCATTCGTGTAATGATTATGACCAGCAGATGCGTAATTAATGGCTACTGTAAACCTTACAGACGTAATGTAAGAGGAATTATACTCATGCGATAGTGGGTTGGATTTCGATGATGTAACACGTATGTATGTGTATATTAAGGGGGAAGGATTATAGAATCTGGATTATTGTTGCTCGGCGAGCATTTTAATTTGGAAAGTGCTGGTCGGTATTTTTTGGGAGGTAAAAGCTTATCTGCTAATGGATAAAGTTGGAAAAAGTTGAAAGCAAAGTTCGACACGATGTAGAGCAGATGTAAATCGAATTTAATTACTCGCTGATTTTTAACCACCCATTTTTTCATTTCTAAAAGATTGAATTCCAGTTTATTAAATGACTCATTCATATTGTGAATAATGATATCACACAGATCTGCCAGACTATTTTATTTTTACAACTATATACCGTTCTATATATAAAGTCTCAAGCGCTCATTCATTAATGACACTCTTCATATTCTATTCAGGTACACATACTTCTAATATTATACTACACCCCCATCGAAAATCGTTCATTTCTTCGCTGATATCATCGCTCGGAACAATCAGCAACCTGCTAACAGTAACCGCGTCGTGCGTAACCCATACGTATATCAGTTATACTTATACCATCTGGCTGAATTTATTTCGGTACACCTCACGTACGTACTGTACGTACGTCGTACCTATACACACACGTTAGTTCCATAAAGCCAAGCCCCACGGGCGAAAGACAAAAAAAACGCCTCCCCCACGCTATATACCTCGCCCACACACGCACGCGCCCCTTTCTACACACGAAAAAGAATTCATTCACACGCGCGCGCGCACACAGACACGGCAATCGAGCCGTGTGCGCTCAGCAGCAGGAGCCGCCGGGGTGCGCGTATATAATATAGAAAGAGAGAGAGAGAGAGAGAAAGGCGTCGCGCGCGACCCCTGACCGCGCAGCGCAGCATCAGCGCACATACTTATATACATACACAGATAGTATACGTATATACCGTAGTGAGAGAGGAGAGCCTAAGGTACAGTGGCATGCACACCGGCGCGTGCTACTATATACACGGCACCGCGCGCTCGTCTGCTGGCACTGCTGCTCCGTTATACCGAATTAACGGCTATCGATTGCCCCATCACACACGCATCCAACAACACAGACAGACTGACAGATCACTCCTAATAACGTTAGAACGGACCTGCCACGAGGTGCTGCAGCTGCCGCTCGAACAAAATCCACAGACGAAGCTCTCGCTGTCGTCCTCTTCTACTCGGCCACTCGTTCCTCTTCCTCGCTGGCTGCTGCTGCTGCTGCTGCTGCACACACTTATATATCCGCGGCGCGCACGCGCTCCCTCTTACTCCCCCGCGCTCTCGATCCGAATTGGAGCACGAGACTGTATCTTATATACTGTACAACAATATCGCACTATGCTGCTGCTGCTGCTGCTGCTGCTCAAGCTGAACCGGTCAGCAATGACGGTGAAAAGCCGTGGCGGCAGGAGGCAGCTGCTGCAGCTGTCTGTCGCCAAGGGCTCTCTCCTCTCCCTCCCTCTATCTCTGCGTGCGTGCTGCGCGAGCGTGTGCGAGCTAGAGACAGAGGAGAGAGAGACACGCGGTCAGTGCAGCCGCCCGCGCCGCCCCCAGAAGCCGCACTGCCGCCCGCTTGCCGCGCCACACCGGGGCTGCTGCCGTGGCGCTGGCTTCGCGCAGCCAACCCCCCTCGGGAGCTTCCGGGTGCCGAGGAACGGGGCTGGGGGAGGAGGGAGGGGACACACTGGACGATGGGTGTATGTGTGTGGCTAATACTCGGATGATGCCGGGGTGCTCGGCTGATACAAGGTGAGGGCTGCGAGCGGGGTCTGCTGTATCGACGGGGGTAGTCCAGAGCTGCGGGCGTTTTGAGATTGAGTTTTTTAAGATTTGAGGGCGGATCGGTGCTTGAAGGGAGAAGAAGGATTTCGAAGTTTTAGTTTGGTAAAAAGGTGGTGGATAAATGCGACCACTTCAGTTGAAATTGGAAATATTTTTTTTTTTGCAGACCCTTAGTTACTACCCTTTTAATGATTGTGTTCGACCGCAATAAATTCATGACTGAAAGGGTTAAAAGAACCGTGTAATAAGTAGTTTCTCCCTTTACCCACAGTAAATAGAAATATATTTAATGTTGCTTGCTAAGAAGGAGTGTAATAGAAAACTAGACAAGTAGTTGCGGAGAGTTTAGTCAGACGTCAATGTTAACTTCATCTTTTCTCTTGGAGTCGTAACTTTAAGCTGAGTAAATGTATGTAAATAAATTCTTTTTTTTAAATATATTAGAATTTTTTCTGTTTGTTTAATTACGAGGTAAGTGATATTACTTCGTATTTTTAAATATTGTTTATATAAATTTTACAAGACACGCAAAATAATTTTTGTTAAAAAGAGAAATATGCAATATTAGGATCAAATATAAAAGTACACTTCAATGATATTGCTCAACAAGTTTTAATATACTTATATATTTGTTAAATTGTAAGCTTAGCAATAATTAAATGATTTTTATGCTCAAATGGAAAATGGTTTCTGAGATTAACTAAATTCATTCATCATAGAAGTCAAATTTTATAAAATAATTCAATAGTTGCCCTGAAGACCAATTTCTCAAAAATCAATTGAGACAATTATTATTATTACGTAATATATACCACACATCAAATTTTATTCTAACATAAAAAAGTTATTTAACTTGATATTTGAGATCCCTTTGCCAAATAAGGACAGACCAAAGCGACTCCAAAATCCATTTTGAAATTTCGAGCTCTGAAAAGGTCAAGGGATATTGCAGTTTTCAAACTTCACACAGATCACACATCGCGTGCTGCTGCTGCGTCGTTACACCACTGTGTGGTATTTCACGGCACGGCACGTGTTCGCGGCAATAGAGTGAAATTTGAATGCGTCGTGCTCATGCACGGACGTATCGCAGGAGAGCCTGTTGCGGCCTACTGGTCATATATAGGGACTCCCCAAAGTAAAACCGTTTTTCGATGTGCTTGAGGGGCATTGAATAGTGTTGAAAAAGATAAGATATATTGTTTATGAAGATATTGCATGTATATCATAGCATGAACGGCTTGTTCAAAAAAATTTTTGCGTCATATAGTAGCGGTAGTTTTATTGGTTTATGCGTATAAATAAATGCCTTGAGGATAATTAACGAGGTTTGATAATGGGAAACGTTCTATTTTAATATAAAATTAAATGATAAATTAATATTGCAATTAATTTAGTTTTTGCATTAATTTAGCTTTTTCATTCCTTCAGGTCACGTTAAACTAACTTTACTCAATCCCCTCTAAATTTCAATGCTATTCGATGAAACTGCACAGATTATTTCGAAGGGATTCATACGAGCCGAAAACTTGCACAAGTTATAGAACTTCATCCATAAATATGAACTATGAAAAAAGTTGTTAAACTCCACTCATACATACGCATAAATGACTTTTTCGAAGCATATTACGAAATTTTTCGCTGGAACTGAGAACACAATGTGACTTTTGGTCATTTTTACTTACTCTCGTAAAATATATGGGTAATTTTCACAGAAATCCAGATACAAGTATTCTAAATTCATTAACATTTTGGTAGTGAAATAATTAAGTTTTTTGATGTACTTAGAATTTTTTTCACAGAGATTACTGTGATTCGTATTTATATGATTACTTATTTAGCACATAATTTAATCTTATGATGTAATAATAATACACTCGACTAATAATGATGAATACCGAATGATTAATACCGACATTTAATGAAGAATAAACTTAATTTTAATAAAGGTATATATTTTATTAAAATTGTGTGTATCACAGCTTATACAACATATAATTACAGTAATGTAATGAGATTAATAATAATTGTCTACTTGGCAGTGCTTTGATCGTTAAAATTAAGCAGCTCTGGCTGCGGTTACGGTAGTTAGTTATGCTTGTCCGACGAATAGGGTTTCAGAAATTTGATGGTTCCTAATTCGTGTTGGGTATATGTACTGAGCGTCATGTCAAAATGTCATATTGAAAAATGACGTTTTTTCAATCATTTGTGAATATATTCTGATCTGATAAGAATTTTGTGTTAAAACACATAATCAATATAATATTTTGGGCACACTCAAATGAACTATTTTATCTAATCTAAAATCGATAATCTTTGTCCGAATATATGGCTACAATTTTAACTAGTTTTTTATCTGATTTTTCAAAAGTTCTAGATTAGTTTGTTTGAATTCAGAGAACATGCTTGTATTGTCAAATCCAGCTGCGTTAGTTTTTACAAGTACAATATATCGGTACATCTTCAACTCACAAATGTTTCACTAACTATAAATAACTGAACCTCATCAAAAAACTAAAACACATATTTTGAGCGATCTGATGGATGAGCCAAAATACAGTTTCAAGTGAATGAATTAAGAACAAATTAATAATATTCAATTTTATATCATATCTATTCTACATACAAATAACAGATTTGTTTCTTAAAAAAAAAGTCCGAGCTTGAAAACAGATTATTTATATGAAATTTCCCATGGTAATTGTAAAATACAAAGCATCCAAGCTGTTTATATACTATAATGACCAAATTTAACTTATTCCAATAGTCCATTCCAGCACGTAGCCTCCTTCTCCAACGCTGCATTTCCAAAACCGAAAACCCCACATCAAATACATTCCGCAAGCGTAAATAAAGCGCTTGCGTAAAGTTTTGACAGAACCACAAAACACACAAGGACGCGTTTTCTGGCGAACGGAAAGGGCTAGAACAGTACGTGTGTGTGTGTGTGTATGCGCACGCCACGGCGCCAAGGATAATTAAGTAACGAGTTTCCAAAGTGTCGACAAGCGTCGCTACGCGCAATGCGGACGAAAATCGCGATTACGCCGAGGGAATTACTGCTACGCGTATATAGTTGTGAACGTTCAATATAGCGTACCTACTGTCTTTTTGTTTGTATATGCGAGGTCGTACGCCCGTTGTTTGACATGCGAATTCGGTTCGGCTGAAGATTAGTTCTCGTGATTATGAATAGATTGATATGGTAATGAACTCTTAGTCTGCTGTTTTTTTTGATTCTTCGAATTATACGGTAACGTGGGACTTAATATTAAAGTAGATTTTTATCGAAAGAAACTTTTTAAGCATGTACAGCTTTGTGTATAATGTATAATCTTTTACAAATAAATATGTAAATCATTGGTTTTCTCTTCATTGCTAATACATAGTTATTTCGAGTTTTAACAATGTATACATTTGTATTTCGTAAAAAATCTTTAATATTTACCGTCAAGTAAGATTTTATGCTAGTAATTTAAGATATTGCTGGTGTAAAAACAGGGGAAGAAATTGAATTTTTTTTCAGAGAGTGACATTAACGCTATAAATTACTTCACTGGACGGCCGTCGTAAATTCACTTCAAATTAGGAATATAAGATGAATGAAGTCAGAAGTGTACAATTACGTAGTTTACATTGAGATAGATATCTTTTGTAAATACAATAATTTATAATTTAATTGATTTAAAATAAATAAAATTCTTTCAAGAAATTATGCTTATCTTTAACCTCACGGAACGTGAAAATTTATTTTTCATTATTTTTTATACTTTACGATAAGGACAACTTACAAACGAACGTTAATACACGGAAAAAAATCAGTAGATTCTACGGTTTAAACGGTTATTTTAACATAACAATAGAAAGTTAATTTTACTTTTGCAAGTAAGAGTAGAATCTACTTTTCGAAAAAGTAAGATTGGCTTTATGATTTAAAAGGTTAAAACAGCTTTTCAATGTATGTAGTACCTGCTGTTTCTGAAATGTAGTATCTATTTTTTTGTAAATATAGTTTCTACTTGTTCAAAAAAAAAAAAATTACTGTCCAAGCTTGAACAAAATAAGTTCATTTTTCGAAATGTGTATTCTATGATCATTTCAGTAATGATTTCTATCTAATCGACTTTAAGTTTTCTGTTTCTACCATTTATGGCGCTTTCGGAAAGATACCATAGAGTATACAAGGTGAAGGGGAAGGGATCGAGAAACACGAACTGGCACAATAACTGTGCTCTTACCACTGAACACGCAGTATTTAATAATGACGCAGATTTTAATAAAACCATTTAATCAAACCGAATGAATTATCTATTATTTGCATACTAATCATTTGCAACTTAATTTATGTACGTAATTCAATTTCGGCCATACAATAGAGAGACTACTTTTTCTGAAAAGTAGATTTTACATTTTCTGAAATATAAATTATATTTTTTTTAAATGCTACTTCAACTTTTGGAATAAACTGCAGGTTTTGCTCTAAAAGAAAGCTTATTCTACTAATTTTAAAACGTTATTTTAGCATTTAAACGATACTGTTGATTTAGCTTTCGAAAACCAGTAGAATCTATTGATTTACTTTTTCCGTGTAACAACTGTCTTTATTACGTTATCATAATTGAATACATGATAAATGGTCAACTTGTGATTTTGTTCGAAAAAATTTGCACTAAAAGCTTTTAATATAAAATGTTGTTAAAAAATACCTTGTGCTATTTAAAACTAAAGAATACATAATAAAATAATCATACGTCACAAGACTACTACTAGAAATTTCTGATTCATACCAAATACCATTCCGATGACGAACGAACCTGTCAGAATTAATGTTACCATTATGATAAGGTTATAATCGTTATCCTGATGACACCCTCCATTAAGACGATAAGCATTATAATCGTGTTCTGATTCCAGATCTATATTTATTGTCTTCTCAAAATAAAGTTATGTCAGTACACGTAGAACTAGACTCCCATTCCCATTAGTATAATGATCCATTCTTATACTCAAGCGTTCCGCGAAGTTTTACATTAATATTTCAAACCTTTACGAATTATTGATGAAGAAAATTGTCAGACAGGTTTGGTATGATTTGAAAGTTTCATTTCACTTGTGAAATTAATTTCTTCAATTTTGAGTGCAACTGGAATTCAAGGAAATCCAAACATCATTTTAAGTATATATAGAAATCATTGGTAACGAAATACAACAGTTACATTTAAAATTATGTATATCAACCTCTATCAACCATTGACTGCTAGAAGAACATAAAAAACAATAAATCTTATTGTTATAATCAAAATGTTCACGAAATCTAACTATAACTTTAATAAAAAAGAAAATTTGCTCTATCATAATAAAGTTCGCGTCCACTTCTCTCTCACCTTCGAAATAATCACGCCACGTTGGCACCCCCCACGTTATACTCTAAATTTCCCGCGCAACATGCCCATATCCTCGAAGCGCCGACGCACCCCTAAACACACACATCACACTAGACCGCGCGCGCGCAGCCTCCACCGCCGCCGTGGCCGCACGATCGATCGGTCGCGCGCGCGGCTTGCTGGTGCCGACATATATCCCAGGACCTATGCTAGATATATATAGTGAGCCCTTCCTCGCGCTCCACAGGCGTCCGTATACGTACGTATGTGCCTTGCGCTACAAATAATTTTCCACGGACAAACTGTTATATATATGTTGTACTAAAATAATAATAATAATAATAATTATAATACTTGCGCGCGCGTGGCATGCCGATGTAATAGCTGCTGATGGTCCTGCGAGCAACAGAGCGCGTTAGTGTAGCGCGACAAATCATCAGCGTCGGATGTGTAGGGCTCGCTGTGTTGCTACTGCTGCTGCTGCTGCTGGAGGAGGAAACTCGTGGATCTACGCGCCCACGCGTGAGGAGCCGCAGGATTTCGGTGAGTGACACGTGTATGTTGTATGTGAAATTTTTATTTGCAAAAGTGGATGATTGGTGGTGGGTAGAATATGTGCGTTTAGTTTTGTTGACGATACACGTGTTATTGTTCTCGATTGTTGTTGTTGTTGCATTTCGATGTGGATAATATAGGTAAGGATTTATGCGAAAATAGCAATACGGGGTAGCTATTGGTACCTAGATTTAAAATAAAAAAAGAACATGATCTGTAAAATATCATCGCAGTATTCTGCAGGATCAAATCGTGTATTTTAAGATCCCATTTTTCATCGTTAAAAAACTTTCTCGCTCTCTTTCGCCTTGAAAGGTGACAATGCGTTTAAGTCCAAGTTATGAGATGGAATTGAATATAGCCAAGTAAGCTTATTTCCCTAAGGCTGTTACTATAGTATATGAAGGTGGTGAAACATTTTATTATATTTTTTTATTTTTCATTTTAATTGGCCAAAATACTGATTATATTGAATATGACACTGTTACATGGTATCAAATTTTATACTTTTAGAATATTTTTTTTTTCATTTCTGATTACATTTTTATACACGCAATAACAAATATTAAGTTATTATTATCTCTGTCAATCACTCATTCTCCCTCAGATGTAAACAATCCTAATCATTAGATCAATCAGGAAGATAAAGTGAAATATGCCAAAGACTAGACCAACATATTTCCGCGTAATTTGGTTCCCCGTACGTATGATTTAAAGGTCAGAATTGATTCACCGCATATATCTGCACGAGACCTTTGACTTTGGATCATTCCAATGTGTAATTTTTTATTATTATAGTTCTTCAAATGTAATTAACTATTGCCAATTCTAAATTCACGTATTTAGATATTAGAAAAAAATGTCGAGAAAGAATTTAAAGTTTGTATTAGAGAGTACAACTAAAAAAAATCAATTTAAAAATTTCAACGTTGTTGGTCCGTTTTGACCTTGAAATCATAGTTAAGGGGCCAAAAATACAGTGATATGCTAAAATATATGAAAAAAAAATATGTTTACTACCAAAAACTCGCACCCTTCTTATACATTCAACTAGAAAAATACAAAAAACAACGTATATAGGTAATAAAAAGAGAAGATGAAATAAAAACCTACCATCACTCTCCCTCAAATTACGCTTCAGCGAGCCACAACGACAACGAATCAAAGGTCACGCAGGACCACAAATCGTCGTGGGATTGGACGCGATCATTAAAAGGCACAAGGCGACGTGCCCTGTTGCCTGCGGGCTTAGCCAGCACACATACAACTTTCGCGTGTGTACACACAACCACAAACCATCGCGACGAGTCTACGTTGTAGTATTTGCGCTAGTTCCGCAGCTGATTTCGGCTTCTGCCCGTTTTACGATGCAAACGTCGTACAGGGTCGCGGGCTGCCCTGAAGCTCCGGGGTTCTACATATAAATAGACGTTGTTTAGTCGTGAGATGACGAGGTGATGGAAAAGCTGGTTTCCTGTAAACGTGCCTATGATAAGACATTGCTATCAAATAAATTTATAAATATAGCCTATGATAACTATCAATGTTTTACCCACACAAATATGGAACATGTTTGATGTTCAATTTGCTCAGTTAATCGTGTTACATTACAAAATTCAAATGAAAATTCAGAAATAGTAAAATAATTACGTGATATTATATTGAAATATGAAAAAGATGTCAAATATGTTCAGAAACGTTTCTATGAGTTTCAAAATTCGTTGTATTAATATGTATATGGGCAAATCCACAAATCTTTTCGTTCGTTTACATTCAACGTATTGCAACACGTTACCTGCTTATACTAAAACTAACGATGTCATGTATCCGCAGTATTTTTTTTAGGTTTTTATAGATAATAACTAATTTTTTTGTTCAATTAGGAAAATTTTTAATTCTTAATGATTTTTCTATGACGCCCCTTCGCATTTTGTTATGCTCGTCAGTATTTTAGGTACTTCTTCATAGAGTGTAACTGTACCTTTGGCCTTATTCATGTGCTTATTATAGTTGAAAAGTTCCGGAGCTACAAATTCATGTATCACATTTTTATCATTTTTTTATTTTTCAGCAATCTTATAGTATTAACTTATGCGCCCCTTTGTCTATTGAAAAATTGACTTAACATACTTCATTTTGATTCAAAATGGAACACTGAACACGAACCCCGATAAGTATGCTATCATATTCTACATGCAGCAACCACTAGAAAATGATTATTGAAATCGTAATCAATTTTCAAAATTCGGTTTTAATGAATATAATTGTAGAGAAAAAGGCGCATTAAAATTCTATGCATATATCAGAAGTAAATTGCTTAAGTATATGTTTAGGTTTTGATATGTATGATTTCTAATACGTTGAAAACGCACTATACAAATAGCTGTATAAAAACGTAACTTTTATGCCCCTTCCTAAAAATAAGTAACACAAATTGGAATGGTCAACTTGAACGGCAACTAAAAGTATTCACCAAAGCTCATGAGAGTGCTCTTAAAAAAATTTCTTTTCCCTTTTTTTCCATTATTACAAGTTTTGTGGATTTGTCCATATATCTCCAACTTTTAGAATAAGTATCTTGAATACTTCTGAAGAAAATCAAGTAGAAGATTATAATTGGAGTGTAGCAAATATTTGTGACTATATTAAGAGGAACTAAGATTAGGCTATAAGTAATATTCTAACGGTGCATTAATCACACTAATTATTTAAAAATTATAATTAGAAAAAAGTATTTACCAGAAGCTGCACTCTGCGCCCCATTCATGGTTATTGCTAATATTTTGTTACAGCAGATATTTAATGAATTCTTTAAATGAGTGTTTAATAGACATAAAAGGATCCAAGACTTCGAGTTGTATAAAATATTTCTCACTTGTTTATTGATAAACATGAAAAATATAATTAAAAAATATATATTTACCGACAGTAAATTAGATATATAGTTTATTTTATCCTCCAATAAAGTATACTACAGCTATAGTTACTTATTTTGTTGATTCTTGATAGATGTACATTATCAATATTTGGATCTTACTTAAAAATTGTAATCAAAACTAGACCAGTAAATAGAAGCACATAATTTGAAAGAAAATTTAAAAAGTTATAAAATAAATTCAATACTTAATTTATTTTCTAAGATATTCATTTTTTATAACTTTTATAAAAACTATATTTTTATAGAAAATACTAAAGTAACAAGAGAAAATGAAAAATAGCAAGGACAAATAGACTATTTGTATGCTGTCTGCACATTCTACAAGTCGTTTTCAGAAAACAAAAAAGCATTTTCGAGTTTATGAGACGTTTATATTCTATGCATTTATACGTGTATTTATTAAAGCTGTAGTTTGTATTCCAACAACTATTGTATTACTATAAACCGTTTATTAAATTCTAATATTATTTATTCACATAAGTTATGACTTATTTATTTAATAAGTATTTATATACAGCTTGACTAAATTCAATTTTCGAAATACTAATTTTCAATGAAATTGGTCCATAAACGCGATAATTGCACACAGCGAAATTGGAAATGAAGATTAAAGATCATGGATAATTGTTCGTTTTACGTGCATTTTTTTAAATAAACTCTAATTGTCTCCAGTAATAAAAATTTATTACTCCAATATTAAATTATTCAGCCAAACGTTATGAAAATTAAGTTTTGGTGCAAAATAAAAATAAACGCTGAACATATAAAAACGAATTAATAATTTAACAATTCATTTTCATTATCATCAGAATAAAAGAAAACAATATAAGTATGAATTAACTAATGCAACTAACATTAACCTGCTAGAAATTTAATCTAGGAGAAAGGTGAATTTAAGTAGCAAATAATTACAACAGACTCACAAGCATGTACGCACGCATAGCGTTATTGTTCATTGCATAAAACAGAATCGTGTACAGAGCGAATAATTTACTTGACGGAGAAGTGGGTAGAGATAAATCACATAGCGTCGTAAATATTGTCCCTGATACAAAATTGTAAGAAAACTTTCGGTCCAGAATGGCCCACTCTGTACGATTTCGTTCCATTTATCAAATAATTCGGAAAGCTCGTGAATAAATTCTGTTTAAATGCTTTTATATTTTTTTATAAGCTTATTTTACATAGTGTGTTTATTTTATATATTAGGTACAGCAAAATGTTGAAATCTTTATATAATATTATAATGTAAGACATAACTCAAGAGCAATCTTAAACGAAAAACTAGTATTTTTCTAGAAGCATATTTAGAAAAATGGTTAAAAGAATATCAAAATAAAATACAAATAACTTTCTCAAAGAGAAAAAATTGAGGTCGCCTTAAGTATGATATTGATTTTACCAAATTGTAAATAGAATGCTTCCTCTATGCCTGGCCATGTTAGTTCATTCGATCAGATGGATTAAAAAACAAATTTTTTTATTTGCGTTTAAGGCAAAATCGTTAAAAATATTTAAATCCACTTTTTTACGAAAGGGTTGCTCATTCCACCCAACCCTACATTTTGGGAAAAGGTATTTCAGTCAACAGTAATTGTTGATTCATAATTCGGTCGGCGGTAATAATTTGTACAAATATACATGACAATATAATCTATCTTATGTCTAGAAACAATTCCAAATACTTCAAAAATAAAATTAATCTTACTAAGAGCTAATTAATAAACCCGAATAACTGTGTCTATAGCGTGTATACAACCACTTTTCAAATTAATTCTTTTGTAATCTAATATTATAGTATATACAATGACAATAATTAAGAAAATTATGAACTAATTTATAAGCTACATAAGTAGTTGATATTTTTAGCTAGTTATATATTTTATTTAGCTTTCCATTAAGCGGGGATGTGAAAATGTATGTGCGGTTAAATTAAATCTATGGCCGAATGGATTTCAAGTCACACCTTATATAATTTGATTCTTAATAAATCGACTTCACTCCCATGTGGCATAGCACTTTATTTCCGACTCAACTGCTGTTACTTTGTTGACTTAAAATGAGAAATAAATAAAGAAGAAAATAAGAAGAAAAAAACAAAGAGGAGAGTTTATATGATATTATTTCCCATGAAACTCTTTAATTTCTTTCCTACTAGAGCGATGCGACCTCGACAATATTTGAATTGAGGTAATAGTGAAAAATAAGAATGATGGAAGAATATACATGTTTTGCGCGCAAGTATTCACGGAATTGAAAGATTACTGATATGAGTAAAAAATAGAACTTTATACATCAGTGAAAAAATAACGTACTTTATATCGCTAATGAAAACAATGAACTTTGATGATCTGATACAAGGGAATAAAATGCTACGTTCCTTCCACTTTTCGAGGTAATAAAGTAGCTATAATATTGGAGTTAAGAATATCATATCCCCATTGTATAAGTGCACAAGCAAATCATGTGACGTAAAGGCAGTGATCGCCCATGGGAACGATCGACTTTACTTTCGTGTTGCATATAGTACTTTATTCTTAGCTTGACTTTTTAAAGCTCTATGAGAAAACCTTTTTAAATAAAAAGTTACTTTATTTCTATGTTAATTTAAAGAAATCACGCACATGCTACTTTTATCCCGCTTTTCGATAGCAATAAAATGGATATTATGATGAAGATGGGAATAGACACGTCTTTTTTATTCTTTGTTGTTTGTATTCGTAGTAACATCAACACTATTATAGCACCAAAAGCAGTGTTACATTTTCATATTATGAGATACCTTTCGTAGAATATTATTCTTTTGAATTCTTTCAATTTATTTTATCACTTTCACAATATTTTTAATGCTCATCACGTTATGGAAACTTAATATTGCTTTTCTTGTTAATATTACCTCTGCCAGGTGTTATTAAATTATAAATGGCTTCATTGAAGATTTTTATACTTAACTTTAAAGATCTATTTTTATAGACTAAATTGTATATTTTGAAAAATTTGTTGAAAAAATTTTATTGCAACTTGTTGCATTTAATTCGGTAATGAATTTTCTGATGAAAAATTTATCTATCAATATCTAAACAAATTCTTGATCGATATAAATTTAACTTATCTATATTTGTTTTTCTTATGCCTATATTTATATATTTGAATTTGACTAATAAAAATAAACATTTTATCTATTAATATTTTCTACAAAATTACTATTTTACAACACTTTAATCTAAAAATACATAAAACACAAAACTAAATTAAACTCGGGAATAAACACAATGTTATTTAAAAAAATAACCAGTATACCTTTAATCCTCCTACATGTGCTAAAACCTCGGATAGATTTACACCTAACTAAGCAATTGAATTTGCCTTCTACACTCAGGCTATATCCATGATTCGCTAAGTCCTGACCCCTCGCACTAGATTCTCCGAGTTCCACGAGGATCAAATGACAGCCGCATCGTCGTTCTCGCTAGCAAGTGGACGTGTCTCCGCAACCCCGGAGACGTCAGTACATAGCACAGCAACTCCCTCGACCTCGCGTATATACACCATGCCACCGATTGTCCTATTTCACACCGAAACGTCTTGCCGCAGGAATGCCTTGGATGCTGTGTACGTGCGCACTCGCCGCGACGACGCACTAGATCGTATTGTTGTGCCAGTGCTGTATCCTGATCTCTGTTGTACCTGTGGCTGAAGGCTTCTTAATTAGAGCTTCCGATTCGCGTGTATTGTTACGAGTTGGAAAGACTTTATTAAGTAATAGAAGACAATAGAAGATTAGATATTATTATTTAAAAATAGTAAATAAAACCTACTAGGTTTTTGTACTGAAGATAGTTTATGAAGAGAAGTGGATTTGGGGACAGAATTGAAGTCATTTTATAGTATAAACACGATTTCTTTTCAATATAAGTAATGAAAAAAATGTTAATATCATAAAAATATTGCAACGAGCTTATTGAAACGTTCTTGGAAAACGACCTTATGGATTGATCAGTACTTATCTCAATATTAAGAAAATGACTATTTATTCTTAGAAATATAATAAAATTCTCTCTAATTCCTCAAGTTTTTCTTATTCCTTCGTAATTGATAAACCAACATCGAATATCGAAATGAAAGTTACTATATAATAACACTATTATTCGAACCTAAGAAAAGAAAAACCATCGCATTTCTTTTTGCTATAAAAAAAAAACGAATAACGAAATTAGCTCATTATTTATTAATACAAACTGTTCGAATATAATGATAGTGTTATAATCGTCTCATATAGAATGCAGGCAATACCATCGGGCTTTTCTCAGCTATTATCTTATTCCTTGTGGTAGTCGAAAAAACTCATACACCTTTTCACGCATCAGTTGATTTTCATACCTAAGGCAGAATAATTCGTAGATAAAAAAATGTATGTGGATCTAAATCAAAATGAAATGAAAGTTTATGACAATCATTACTTTAGAATAAATAAAAAGTTGCAGATACATTGTGGTCTTTGGCCATATGAAACTGGCATTTTTAGATATTTTAAGAGATATTTGCTCTACACAATTCTGTTTCTTGCAATGATTCCACTGGTGAGTTGACGATATATAAAAATCATCTCCATTCTTTCATAATTTTTTGATCATAAAATTAAATTTTGATATATGATATTTTTCATTAAAAATCATCACATAAATGTACTAAATAACGTGATAAATATAGTTTATACTTATATACTGTAAGAACTTTTCTAGTAAAGTTCTTAACTAATAACTGTATAGGTAAAACTTAGTTTTACTAATTGCTGCTGAATCTATTAAAAACTTTTTCATAACAACTACCGACATTGTTTTGTTAAGGGCAATGGCTTTAGAACGTGGTGTGGCGTTGATTTGGACATATGCGGCGAAAACATTGTGGGGATGGTATACACGTGCACGATTTTTACGAAATATTTCGTCACTGCTCTTTCTGAGAGGAAGGTATTGCTTTTGTTTAATATAAAAATTTTTAATTGACGAATTAACTGATAATATTATACTTATCTTTGTTGCACTTGATGAAAATTTCACAGCATTGTTGGGTATTTTAGCTGAGGAGTGTGTACCAAAAGGTCGCGAAAAATTGGCTAGCGATAACGGATCCTACGGAGCACGCTATCTTGAAAGATTTCGCCAATCAAGGAAAATTCATGACCATTGGCTATGTGGGTGCGCATTTTTTATTTTTCACAAGTATATATAAATTCATTAATTTCTTTTAAAGTGGAATTATTGATTTTACCTCGGTGCGAATGAAAAAATTTCAAACCAAGAGTTTTGTAATTATGGAATACTTATATAAAATTTTATAATGATTATAAAATTTGTCTCTAGTAATGATCATGGACACTGCACTATCCTGTCAAGGCTATTCTGTAAAATATTGGCAACCCAAATGCATAATTCAACTTAATTTTTTTTAACGTTTCAAAGCAGATTAAAATTTGGCTACGTATACAGTGACGGAAAAATTCCTATGTTTTCTAGTAATACTAGCTTCATTCAGCGCGCTTCGCGCGCCCTATACCTTCCCATTTATTGTAAATTTAATGTTATTTTTTTAAAATAATTGTAAAACAATAGAAAATTAAATGTTAGTGCCTTTTTTACAGGCAAAACGCTCTACCTATACATTGTTTAAAAAAAAAAACTAAATTTTGTAGTAGTCATACTTTTACTTTGAATTACTTAAGTTTTCAGAGCAATATCAATTAGAACTATTCGACTAATATATTAGTTATTTAAATAATAATATTAAATAATAAGAATAGATACATTAATTAAAGTGATTAAAA
>JAWWEQ010018805.1:0-31822 GCA_035583055.1 Torymus tubicola
AAAAATGCAGAAAATGCTAAAATCACCAACTTTGACCCTCTGCCACTAAAAAACTAGAAGTGAAAAAAATTTGAAAACATTCAGGATAACATATGGGATGATTACGAAGCGATTTAGGTGATTTTAAAAGAAAAAAAAATTTTTGATCTCGATTCACCGGAGAACTGCCCATATATATATATATATATATATTCTTAAAAACTAAATCAATGAATATTCCTCGAAGTATTGTTCTATTCTCGAAACAATCTATTCTAAAACATTATTCTTACATGTAATTATAAATCGAGGGCCATCATATTATCTGTATAGCATTTTTCAAAGGTCGCGATGATAACCGCGAGGCGAAGCCCGAAACGTAACAAAAGACCGTCAAATCCGATCAGCTCTTAGCAGCCGCACATTTTTGACAGTGTCGTCTTCGTATAATTGAATATATTGTGCGCACCTTGTATTCGTGTTAGTGTGTGAGATCCGATTACGTGGGCAGAAGTCTGTGCGGTAAGCGGATGTGCACGCGACATGTACCTCGAACGCTGTAATATTTAATTCAATAAGTCGTGTACCTATAATAATAGTCACGTCGATACGCCCCGCTTCTCCTTTCCCTCGTATCTGCCTTCTTACACTTTTATATTTGTAGTTTATGCTTTTGTACTTTTAGATTTACATCTGGCGCGTCTATCAGTGTATTTTAGAATTATTAATTATTTTATTTCATATCATTTTTTATATCTTTCGCTAAATTATTAATTATGCAGGGTTAATACTTAAATCAAGGTTACCCTAATCGAATATTATAGTGGGATCGAACATTTCTGTTTGCTCTTTTACGGTCTGTCAAGCATTAAGTTGATATTGGATTTCAAATACAAATTGAATGAAACGTCAACATAAAGGATATATCCATGTATGCATTCATTTTTATTTTTTTTGTTTCTTTTTATTCTGCTCAATGATTCGTTAATATTTCAAATTGTGCAGACCATTAACATATTACAAATTAAAATTATTTATAATAAATATTTGGACATAGTAAAAGAAAATTATATTCATATATTAAACAGAAATTATAAATCAATTGTGAAATTAGCTTATGCACTAAAATAAAGAATAAAAAAGAAATATTCGTTTGCGAAATTTTAGTCAGAATAAAATGTCAACGTCAAGCGATCGATTTTAGCCCAGGGCTAAAGGTAAAAAAACACTTTTTATGGGTACATTCCGTGTTGATTGTTATTTTTCATTAGCCTGCAAACAATGAAATAACATTTTAAATGTAAACTTACTTTTATAATAATATTTTACCTATAAAGATATTATATGGAAAAAATTTCGACGAAGTACATTAGTCGCATTTATATATATATATATATATATATATATATGGCCAAGTCTCGGTCAAGTCGAGAGGTCAAAAAATAGATTTTCTTGAAATTCTCAGAAGATGTTCTGCTACTCATTCTAGATATCCCTGAATTTTTTTAGATTTTTTTATTCATAGTTTTGAAGATATAAGAAGTCAGAAACTGAATTTTGATGATTTTTGCATTTTTGGCCGATTTTCATTAATTTATAACTCCTCAAAGAAGCATAAAAATACTTTTAACGTCGTATGTATATGCTTTCACTTACATACATCCAAATGAAATATATAAATTTAAAAAATTAAAAGTCTGATCCGGAATTTCTCTACCAAAAAATTCATGGAGATACCTTTTTATTGTCCAAAAGTGTAAAAAATCTATTAATATTGATAAAATTTGAGACGATTTCACCTTTAAATTCTGAATTTTGATTGAGTTTTAGCTCAAAAACGTTATAAAATCCATTAATATTCATAAAATTTGAGACGATTTCACCTTTAAGGTAGTTCTATCGCAATTGCGCTAGTCAAAGTGACAAACATAACCTCCGTACAATTCGACGTTACCATGTCTACCATAGCAGTAGTACTCTGTTCACTTTTTACGTATCATTTTATTATTCATTAATTGATCGCCAATCTCACAGGCAGTGAATTCATATTTTGAAAAGGGTGAATAATTGGCTGAAAGTTTTATCTCATTATTAACGTTAATCGTCAAATCGATAGAACTACCTTAAATTCTGAATTTTGATTAATTTTTAGCTAAAAAACGAAGCAAAATTTCGTAATATCTTACACAGACTTTTTTTCTTGTAATTTTCCGTAGAATTTAATTGTATTTTTTGAGATCGATGTACGACTTTTGTAAAAGAATGATGACAAGTATTAATTTTTTTAGATCCAAAAACGATCGCAACCCATTCCAGGGATTCATACTCATAATTTTGGACAATATAAAGGTATCTCCATGAATTTTTTGATAGAGAAAGACGGGATCAGACTTTTAATTTTTTTAATTTATATATTTATGTACATACGGCGTTAAAAGTATTTTTATTGAAAAGCTGTGAAGATTCTACAAAAAAAACTATTCTTGGTTCTATATCACCAAAAATGTTTCCTTGAGGAGTTATAAATTCATGAAAATGGATCAAAAATGTAGAAAATCATCAAATTCTGCTTTTGACTCCTTATATCTCCAAAACTATGAGTCAAAAAAATCTAAAAAAATTCAGGGATATCCAGAATGAGTTGCAGAACATTTTCTGCGAGTTTCAAGAAAATCTATTTTTTGATCTCTCGATTTGACAGATACTTGGCCATATATATGTATAATAATGGACTTTTTATCACTGAAAAATCCATCAATAAATATCTAGTTCGCCTAAGCAAGAAAAAAACTTAAGTTTGAAATTTTTTCGCAAAGTTCGTTATATCACTAAGTTTTTTCAATTTAACGCGCGGAAATTTTTTACCTGCGTGTAAAACTACCTCTATGAGCGCGGGATTGAAAAAACTGCTGAAAAGCCCCTGGCAGCGCCGGCAGGTTACTACTTATATACGAATCCGAGATTTTTTGTGCTGTACCTATGCCGCAGAAGTAATTACAGACTGGGAAGCTTCTCGCCGTTGGATCTTATGCGTGGGAATCATCTTCCCGAGCTTAAAATTAACTTTCGCACGTACTCCTGGTGATGCGTGTCTAGTTGTAAGTACGTTCTCGTATAAAAAAAAATTCTCGTGACTGTAAAAATAAACGTATACATATAATTGGGCAATGGTCGTATGAAGTAGCTCTTTTTTTTCGTACACGGAGAAAAATTGAAGAGCGCGCGACTATGAGAAAAGCCTTTTTGTCGAGGCAAAATTCATCATGGCTGTTGCGGATTATTTATAGAATGTGCCCCGCAGCGACGCCGCGGTAGAAAAGTAAAAATCATCGTCTCGCGCGGGTACTATGGAAATTTATGCCGCTTCCCTCGCCCGAACACATCTTTGCTTTTGCTCCTCTACTGTACGGGTAAGAATAGACCGACTCTACGCTGACTTCTTTCACTTCAATGGTTTCGGCGTAAAATTTTTAAATATTGTCGATTGAGATAATATCTATAGAATATTTCGGGATAATGCTACTAGTAGATAATACGTTCTGCAATAAATGATTATTTTATAAAAATTCATTTGGCTGTATTTTTATTCTCCAACCAAAAGTATTTTCTTGTTTGAAAATAAAAATACTTGCTTGGAAAACGTATTTGGAAAGGAACAAAGTTGAAGGAAATAGTAATGTTAATGGAGCGACATTTAATTTTTTCAAATGGGTGCGCACTTGGCAAAAGTAATCTTCTATGAAACAGCACATGAGAAATGCTTCTTTTGTTCAACAATGGAAAGATGAAAACTAAACCTGGAAAGTTCATGTAAAGAGAAAACTAACTTCAAGTCCTCCAGCTATGAAAATATTAAAAATAAAAAGATAGAAATTAAAACCATTACAATCGAAAAATTAAAAACTTTTAAATTAGAAAAGTAAATGTAACAAAGAAACTATTTACGTTGTAACTCTAAAAACTAAATATTTTGTATTCTGAGTTTCGGATAGAAATAAATTTACAATTTAGTTTTTAAATATGATATATTAAATCTTCGGATAATTATGAGAAATATAATAGACTGCAGAACCATTCGATTAACTTTGCTAATTTAAAGGTCAATGACTGTCATTATAATAATAATTTATATTAAAAGTTTAAAACTGTAAAAGTAGACATTAGTTTATAATATGCATAAAAATATATCGTTCAAGCGTACATTTCCACTTTCTCTTGCACCGCGCTATTTCATCAATATCAAGGGCTTTATTCTTTCTCTACAGGTTTTCGTTCGTTCTTCTGACCCACATACATGCTCTCTCCCGTTCTCTTTTGAAATATAAAAAAAACGGTACGCGTAATAGGATCCCGACGAGCGGAACTACGGCGCGCTGACGAACTTCCCAATTAAATTATGAACTTTTAAAAACGCTCACTGTCGCACGCGCTGGCGCGTGACGCACTTTATACGCTACGGCTTACAGCTTCCACATCCTCCGCCGATCGTTGTCGCCGAAATCTCTTCATAATCAATTTCCGACAAACGAAGCGTTACTTTTTCAACAGAGGGGAATGGAAGCCTCGGAATCCATTTGCTCTGCGTCAAACGTCACGCTTATATATTATATATAGGTTTCGTGCTGTTCTATGTCTCTTGCGTTCCACGACGCGCGTCTTAAACCCAACAAACGAATCCCTAGGCTTAAACTGAATTTCCATTCGATTGCGTGAGCTGGCGTATATATAATACCTGCTGCGTCTGCACGGAGTTAGCGTCTCAAGTTATACGGTTGCGCGTTCACATTCATACAGCAGCATACATTGACAGTCGGATTTGATGTTACTCATTAAAATTCATTCGTCATTTCATCGAAATTCAGATTTCTGGAAGACGAATAAATTATCCAAGTAGAGCCAATATTCTTAAGAAATACGCAAATTAGGAAATTGGCAGCGAATAAATATATATCCACACATATACGACAGTCACACGCAAATAAAACTCGATACTGTAGGCACATATATACGCAGCCACGGGTGGCGTACGAAGCATCCAGCGGCAGCTGCAGAAGTGCCATTTTGCCTACACACTCACACACTGGCTATAGCGCACTTGGACGGTAAGAGCAGTAACCACACATCGGGCAAGACGGTCACGGCTAAGGTGGCGGCCCAACTACCAGCCTCTCTCAGAACTTCTGCGCCCGCACACATATATAGACGCGCCTATACCGCATACACAGAGGCACTCGTTTCCGGCTGGGATTCAAAGCAAATATCCGCACGCGGGCGCAGAATTCGCGTTACCGCGACGCCGGATTGGATTACGGCGATATTGACCTGCGTGCATGCATATAGAGCGCTAGGCCGACTGACTTTATCGGCCCTCTCTCTCTCTCTTGCCACAGTTCCTGTTTTCCATCGCTACTGTTGGCGGTTTTGCGCAGCCTGCTTGTTTGCACGGCCGGTCCCTCCGGCACTGTGTGTTGTAGAGTAATCAGATGTTTAGGCTCGAACACATCTATATATAATATGTATAGCAAGTGTGTCCGCCATAGTACGGTGGACGTTTATTTCTCCGAGAAATCAGATATTTTGCGCGCGTGTGTATATTACGTAGTTATGCATATACGTATATATTATAGGGAGAGCGAATTTGGATTCACGCTATGCGCGTAAGGACCAGTTTTACGGTCGCAGGCGCGGTGGAGTAGCACGAATCGGACGTTAAACTTTTCGGATGTTTAACTTTTTAATGGCTTCCAGGGAGTGAGGGTGTGCTCGCAGTTCAAGTCTCTTGTTCGTTGATTAAAGAAGTTGAATGTTTTAAGGGGTTGTTGCAGAACCAGGGCTATTTTCGTTGTACGCGCGCGTGTATGTGCATGCAGATGGATGACAAGAACTTTGCTCCAGTAGTTTAATAAAGAATGATAACGGGATGAGAGGGATATTGTGTGTCGGTGTGATTATGCTGCTCTGCTTTAATTTTCACGCCTGCTTTTGTCCTGTAAAGACGAAAAGTTTTAAATAATTCACATGATGCCCAACGAAGGGGATTCTTTCTCCTCTTCACCGAGAAAATGATTTTTGATGTTACAAAATGATTTATAAAATATATATTCAAAATGGAAAAGTATAAATTTAGTTAGGCTAAGCAAGCAGCTGTCTAAAGTTTAGGATTTGCTTAAGAGTCCGTAAAGAATGTGTTAGTTGTATCTGTCCGATAAATTGTGACTGATGCAGTAACTTTCTGCTATCTTGATCGGGGGATTAACTTTTTACATTTGGATACAGTGTCATTGACTTAAAGAACGAACTGATAGTACTAAATCGAAGGTTATTTCAATAACACAATGCAAATATTGACCTCCAAATAATTAGTAAAAATTAATAATATTAATATATATTACCAGACAACCTGATATTGAACTTATTTATGATTAGTGAGATTCATTAATACAGTACCTTTAATAATTACAATTAGAATTGTTTGACAATATTCATATACTGCATCAAACGTCAACAAAATATATTTTCCCCCGTCCTAATAAGTACGTTGAGTTTATGATTTCAATTATTACCCCATATAAAAGCAAATACTCGTTTGCCAAAGTGTCTCGGCAATGAAAATCTAATTACCCTAACGCACAAGTTTTGTTACGACCCTTAATAAAATAAACACTTCTTATTAAATTAAGTTTTAATATGAGATTTGTATATACTATAAAAATAATCATCATTTTAAAGAAATATACATACATATATGGATTGAATATAATGAGTTGTAGTCATAACAAGTTGTTGATTCAATTTTAAATACATTTTCATGCAATCTATACGGCTTACAAGTTCTCGCTGTGCTAGCAACATTTGGATAAATCAAACTTTTAGCTTATTATATTTATAACTGATTTTTCTTGCGCCAGATTCTTTAAAGGTCGTTTTACTTAAATTTACTCTCGTGTAAAAACGACTAATGACTTGATGAATGCGCCAAGGGAAACGGCTGCATATTCTGGTACGGATTTGTATTTTCAATGCTTCAAATCTCGCGAGAAGAGTTTTTAGTTAAGACGTTGCGGGTTCGTTTGGACGTATTGAAGTGAAACGCTGGTTTTACTTTATCATTTTGAGAGTTAGGTATAAACTTGAGGAGTAAAGTAAAATAGGAGCAAAGTAAAACAGAAAGTAAAGCAAAAAAGTAAACATTTTCTTCTTTACACTCAAAAGTTTATAAAAGAATCTGCTGCCAATATATTGGTAGGTGGTTTTCTTTAGCTTTATTCACTGATGATATTAATACTAATTTCTTTGTTAAAAATACAAACAATTCAAATATTACTACTAAACAAGAAAATGCACAACAATTTTTAAAATAAAAAATTGTGACATCTTGTAAAATTAATAACGCATCACCATAATTACTTTATAATAATCAAGTATTTTCTATTGCTTGCTGCTACTTTTTAAAATGTCAAATAAGAATAAATGTTTTTATTCTCTTAGAAAAATCTTTGGAGCGAGGACAAAAATACTTTTTGGAAAAGAAATATAGAAACTCGTTGAAATTTTTTTTTTTTTTTAATCAATTTTGTCCGTGTATATGTATGTATTCGCGTGCTTTTACATAGATTTTAATTCGGCAAATATAACTATTTATTTTAATTCAACCAAAGACTCCTAAGGAGATGTTGGAGCTTGTAAAGGATTACGTAGTTATTAATGTTTTAATATTCAACCATAAGTCTTTAGATTATTCACCGTTCCACAAATTATTGAAAAACAATGGATGAATGTAATAATTTTAGAAGACTTGAAAGTAAATGAAAGTTCAGTGTAGGAATTCGTAAAAGATCCTAATATCATCTTTTCAAAACAGTCAAATATTAACTTTAAAAGCTTTATTAGCACATTATTATTAGAATGACTTTATTTTCAATTTATTATATTGCAAGTTACCATTTTTTATACATTTTTAACAAAAAAATATTTATAACTACTTTATAATTTCTTCAAAATCCTGGTTAGTATACATGCTTACCTATTATAAATAAAAATTAATATTCGATGATAATAATGTTGTAATGTAACTTTCAAAATAATTGCTATGCTATGTTCAAGTTCATTATCAAACAGATCTCAATATGAGAGACTTTCATATAGAAATGAATGACAGTTAGAAATCCCATGTATTTAATTATTTATAATGAAAAGTCACGCATCAAAAATATGTTGTATTGAGAAATCATTGACGTTAAAATGATTGGTTTTTGCGAATTTCACGCCTTTTAGTTTAGCATTTGATATAATGTAGAGAAAATACGGTGGAGTGCACTACCGAACTCTTGCGCGTTGATACTTAAAATTCCAATTTGCCTTTATTCATGTAAATTTCGATACTTTATATGTACAGCCGCGGTCGCAGATTATCTGAATTTCTACCGCAAATTCGAAATCAGCGACCCAAAAAACTGTAAGCATCAATTTTCATACAAATAGAACAAACTAACATTTCACGCATAAACTCGTACATGCATAAATTTTTCCCAACGTCCTCTCTATCCTTGGATTATTTAGATTTGTAACTGAATCGCGTCTGTTTTGGAAAAACTTATTTACGTTTTCATTGCACGCTCTTATGTATTTCGAGATTTAAATGGTTTATCAGACTGGGACCGCTTTGTCAAATATGCGCGTGGAATATGAATTTCGTTGGAAAATATTACATTGTTTAGAGTTCGATTTTAAGAGTTAAAGTAAGAACATAATATAATGTATTGAAACCAATTATTTAATATTGTATCTGCTACTGATAATTAACGTTAATTGATCAAATATCAGTGTTGCTTTTAGTTATTTTTATTACCAATGATAAAAAACTTTTCCAAATTTCTACTTGCAAAATTAACATTCTAATGCGCGGGTATATCCTTATTTTATGTCTTAGCTTCAATGTCAATCGTGTGTAAGATTATATAAAGATTACTATACATAAACTAAAGTGAATAACGCAGGAATGAGCACTAATTTACTACATAATATAATTATGTTTCCTCTTGGCGAAAATATTAATTTTTCCCTTAAAGTAGAAACGGCACAATTCCACGTGAGAAAAAAAATAATTTCATAAATTATTCGAAATATCTGTTTTTAAAATCTCTTTCAGAGCTGCGTAGACGTCATTCTTCCTTATCAATCCAGAGTTTTCTCTTTGTCTCGTGCGTAATCGAAAAAACTGTTTCACTGCAGCACCGTGCTGATTACACAATTAATATTTGCTCGCTTACGGCTGCTGTATATTACTTAAAAAAGCCGCGACTCTACATCGCTCGAAGAGATAAGGTCGCAAGCGTGCCAAGGCCTCGCCTCGGACTTTCTCCTTCGTTCTGCTCTCGCTCTCTTCTCTTTTTATCAATAATCAATTTTTTTCCTCTCCTCGCCCTCTCTATCCCTCTCTTGCTCGCGAAATCTATTTTAGTGGCTTATAATTTATGCGCCTCGAGTGTGAATTTGTCTTAACTCAACTCTGCGAAAGCTCCGCATCTCGTTATTATCTTTTAAAGCGAAAATTTAAATCTCTCTTTTTCCTATTAAAGCACAAAGAACGTCTTTGGCTGCTGGTACGGCTGCAGCGCAGTTGCATTTTCAGCGTATTGTTGGAAAGTATGTGTGTGAGGAACTAACTGTTATATAATGCCTTTACAAAGTAATGCAGCTTGTTTCCGTTTTCCACTAATTGAATCTTTATGCAATTATTTAAAAAAAAAAAATACTTGTTTCTGCTGACATTTATACTAATCGGATGATTCCTTTAACAGGTTTCTTATAGAAATAATGAACATAATAATATAACACAAAGTTTCAAATAACAATAAATACTATTATAATAATCGATATTACAGATGTATTTTTACTTTCTACCTATGAAGTAAGAACTAATATTAAATTTTTAGTTAAATTAAAATTCATATTCTTATGACTTAAGTTTCATATTGTTAAGTTTCGTTTTCGTTACCAAAAGTCTTAATGTGTAATAATGATATGAAGCTTTAAATCAGGCAAGTAAACGACTGAATATGTGTCCCTATTTGCATTTTGAAAAACGAAGCTGGCAAATACGCGGAACTTCGTGTATTTTTCCGCATGTCGGGCGCACCACACATCTGAGCGGGCTAACTTTACGAAGTGTTGAGTCAGCCAAAATTGAAATGACCACTACAGTGACACATGCATCATCAATTATGTGATACTTGTCAGGAAAAATCTGTTTCAGAGAAATTTTTGACAATTCCTGAAATGATGTGTCAAGAACACATTTTCGTTATAATCATAAATGTAAATTGTTTGCTGAAAGTGACTTTTTTCATTATCTTGAAGCTTAGTTGACATAAATCTAAAACTTAACGTTTGTTCAAGCCATTTAATATTGAAAGATATGAAAATATCGGAATTGAAAAATTAAAAAACAATTTTCTCCAGATTTTTTAATTACATAAAACATTTATTGATTTAAAAAATTGTATAAAGAACTATTGAATAATTTTCATAAATTATTAGATACTGCTTCCTTCATTTAAATCTATCACCTTCAATAAGTTTTAGAGTAACGGACAAATTTATAGAACTGTAGTGATAGAGATTCAATGAAGACAATAATTATTGAACGTGTTTTGATCATGGAAAAACTATAGTTAAAATCTAAGTTACTAGTAAATGGTTTACTCAAAACTCTGAAACCTTTGATCTAAAAGTTCTTCTGTTCAAAAGCAGGCTAAAAAGCTATGCTAGGCCATATACTATAATATAGAATGCCCTACGTGTATAATAAGAAAAATGGAAAATATTACAAAAAAAATTATCAAAATTGTCGTAGTCATTGTTAAATAAATTTAAATAAAATCAAGTCTCTTTATTCTCACTAGCGGAATTTTCAAGAAACGAAGAAACTTCCGTCATCCTTGGACGCAACATATATTCACAGGGGCTAATTTGCCTAAATCGCAATTTTCCTTAAACTCTTCATGCCTCTTTTTTGTCTCTCTCTCTCTCTCTCTCTCTCTCTCTCTAGTCCGACGTCATCTCTGTTGCTCGTGCGAACGCGTTGGCGTTGTCGGAATTTGAGTGTGTTTCTGAATTGCAGCGCTGTCTCAACTGTAGCTCGCGCTTACGCTCGAGAAACTTTGAAAGTCGCTTTTGTCGAAAATGAGAGAAAGAGGCCCGGCAGACAGGTGCGCGGCCGTGTATACACATGTACATGTATATAGGTATATGCGCCTCGACAATTTCGCCTGCGCATGCGCATAAGAACCATGATTATTATTACCTGCGCGAATATTGTCGCGTATCTACTTATTCAAATAACAAATTTTTAGCCAGATCTTGATTCTGTTCCAGTTAAGCCACGGTTCAATCAAAGGTCAGAAATTGAAAGTCAATAGAAAATGTGGTAGAATAGAACGATACAAGTATTACAAACAAATAATAAATTGCTTATATTATCTATAATAAGTAATTTAAATTGATTAAGAAAGTATCATATCTCATATCTATCGCTATTTTGTTTCATTAGTTTCCTAATCTGGCCTGAGTTAAAATTTGAAATTAATTTACTTTACCATTAAATAAATATGTAATATATCTCTCTTTTTGGTTTATAAGCAATTAACTTCGTAACAAGAACATTTACACAGAGAGAAAGAGAAATAGAGAATTTCTAAAATTTCTAAAAATCATTTATAAAAAGATTTGAAGCTTATCTACCTTGATTTTGCATAGGGTGAAACTAGTGTGATGCCGTTTATTCAAATCACGCCATACTGTGGAAATTTTACGCTTTATGTTCGAAGTTAAAGGACACGAGGAGGAGGGAAGAGAATAAATCTTTGTCGTCGTACGCGGGCATAGCTTCTGGAATTGACACGCCGGGTAGCCTTGAAAATGCGTCTTTGATGGTGTAATTACCGATTGCGATTTGTCAGTGTGACATGATAACGTATTGATTCTGGAGCAGACGTAAGGATGATGAATTTTCTATGTATTAGATTGATTTAAGGCTTTGATTTTACGACAAATATGGAAAATTTGATAACTTTATAGATATTAACAATACAAAATTTTAATTTTTTTATAATATCAGTTCAATCAGAATTTTAAACCCTGAACAAGAAAAGCAATCTTTGAATTATATATTATAATTTTAGATTTATAAAGGTAAAACAGGGAAATATCATAAAACATGCAGTTTTCGCTAATTTTGCCGAGGCGAAGCCGAGGTTGATAAACATGTGATCTGAGACTTTATTTTTTACTGGCCATGGTCTGTATACTATTTTTCTGCTCGACGGTGCCGGAAAGCGGCAACTTCGTTTCGCACAGCGGCCAGAAAGTTGGCCCTTTCCGGCCGGAGGGCAGAAAATTTATATTATTTGCCCTCTTTTCGCCAACTTTTTCTGTCATAAGTCTCATGTTATTCTGCACTTTAAAAGAAAAAAATCTTCTATTATTTATTCTGTGATTTAAGCTCACAAAATTGGTTGCGATCCAAGTATGAAGTATGCTTTAGTTTTTAAATACTTACAAGCCCCGCAACAGTAAACTTTATTTCACTTATATCCGTGAAGAAGAAATGAATTTACGGATTTTGCATTACGCAGCTCACCTTAAATCTTTGAAATCCACCATATTCCCAGAAAGTCGGAAAAAGTAAAAAAAGGAAGCAAAATGTACGCATACAAAAGTAAAGTTAGCAGTAGCCTCTGAAGCCACGGAAGCAACAGGCTATTCTATTCATCATGGCTGCGCTTGACTCTTCCCCTCTCGCCATTCGAGCCCAGTATTTTATAACTACCAAGAGTATTAAATCTCGCGGGGCTTTGGCTACATATACATTTGCCCACACATTCTAAGTGAGCTGTTAATAAAAGATACATGAATACAGCTCGGTAAAAGATTCATTTTGAATCCAAGATTCCACGCGGTATTTGTATTTGTAACCTGTGCCGCTCATTTAAATATAATGTTACGGCCGCCTGCCGTGTAGATTTTCCCCCGTAGGCGAGGACGAGAACTTTTTGCCTCTTCAACGCATAGACGATCTCCTGACGTCGTCTAGGGGCGGTTCTATTAAAAATGCATGAATTTTTTCTCCTTAATTTCGCCGTTGCACTTTCTTCCTCCCTGCTCTCAACGTGAACTTTTTTTGTGGCGCTCGCGCCCGCCTGCCTCTAGAAGGTGCGCGTATATGCGATGGCGGTTTAATACAATAAGCCGATTTTTATGGAAGAAGTGAATTTCAAATCGATTTCCGTTTTACTTATAAAGCCGAAAATGCGCTTGTGGTATTTGCAAAGGAAAATTTTATATTGGATTACAAGGCTGTAGTATCAAGTTGAAAATGGCACTGTTATTGAATTATCAAATTTTTTTATTTTTGTTTGCTACTTCTCGAGAAATTTAAAACCACTATCTTCAAAACAAGTCATATAGAACTTTGTACAAGTAATAAAGTAATTACATATGTAAAGCCCTGTTTTACTAATTTAAGTTGTACTCGAAAATGCAGATATATTATGATTTCAATATACTCGTTCAACTGTTCAATTTCGGAATTACCTTTACAAAATTTTACATCACACTTGGTCTAGTTCTAAGCAACTGGTTGAGATAGACAACTTCTCTGCCGACCTATAAAACTATAATGAAATATAAATTTAAATTAATGAATTAATCGGGAAACTTGAATTATTTCGACCATTAGGAATACATTCCCTGTTAATCGTTCTTAATCTATCGTTCAAGAACGTTCTTACCTGCCATTACGTTTGAAACAATCATATTATGACAAACATATATATTTATACACATAACATAAAACATAAAATTTAAAAATAAGTCATATATCACAAAACAGTTAAAATCAATTCACCTTGATTATAAAAAGATTTTTCAAAAACTTGAGATAAGTTATAGTTGAAATATTATACTAGAACGATCCGCATGTGCAACGCAATTGATCGCAATCTCAACTACATGAATTGCAAGGTCGTTGATCTCTTTTTTTCGATTCGGGAAATTCCGTCACTTGTTCGATTGTCGTCCTTTACACCTATCATTATACTTAGCGCAATTTATAGCGCAAAATATACGTGCAAAATATGAGTTCAATCTTTGTACACTCTTGACGAATTTCTAATCAAGACCACGTTCCATCTCGCGCCGCATTGTATGGTAATTCAAGATTCGAAACAGCGAAAGATACAGCGCATCTCTGCAAAAAGTGGTAAAATCGTCGATACAGTCCCCCGCGGCCATAGCACGGTTGACAATAGATAGCGTCCTCACGAATGCGCAATTCCGAGCGCGAGCGAGTGGCGATTTGCATTTTCCTTGTATGCATGTATTCTCTCTATGCGCGTTGTTGGAAAAGAGAGGAACATTTTTCCCTTGTTGCGATTCTGTTTTTCAGATTTCAATGTACTCCTCATCCCATTTACGTATGTTTGATCTGTGTTGCGCTTTTCCAGCGCGTTTTAGGTATTGGATAGACTCGTTTTCAGAAGATGAGATCTAGGACAAGTCTGACGAATTGTTAATAATTTTAAATAAATCAGTAAAGGTCTTCTTTTAATAATAATTGAATATACTACGAAATATCGACTCAGTTTTATACAAGATTGCCTATGATATTTAATATTCGCAGGATATCAATTTGACTTGATAAAAGGTGACACCATTACCAAGAAACTTTCCATGAAAGTTTGACCTACACCTAACTATGTCTCGAATTCGAAAATCAAGAAGAGAAGATAACTATACTAGATTATTTTTTTATTAACGTACAGAATGTTTAATGAAGTAATAATATTTATCGAAGCTCTTACGAACATTTAGTATAGAGTAAAATTTCATCGCTAAGACTTAAATTACAACCCAAAATAAATTCATGAATTCACAATGAAACACTTACACTTTAATAATTATCAACATACATATTAAAATGCAAAATTTTGCATTTGGCAGTTATTAAAATCTTGTTAGCACATAAACGTTCAAGAATGTAATTTCACGATGTTTTTTAAGATTAATTTTGGCAAATTAAGTGTTTTGAATTAAAATAGAAATAATCTTAAAAATTGTTGATAATTAAGGACATTTTTTAATAAAGTGTCAGAATAGTTTAAAACTTTATTCATAAAATAATTTTAGTTTTTGAAATGATTTCACTGGGACGTCCAGAACAAAGGCTAAACGACACGGCATTGTGTTCCGCGCACGTCAGCCGCGACTACGTGGTAAAATAAAAAACAAAATCACCCTCTTCATTCCTCATTTCGCGCGCCAAATAGCAGCATGCATTTCTTCTTTAAAAAAAAGCTACCTCTCGGCCTTTCTCTCACTAAAGTTTTAGCTTAGCTCCGCTCGAGCGCGCACACACTTGCGTCGTATAACTCGCGATCTCGTCGCTAAACGCGCCGAAAAAGCCTCTTCTCAACTGCATTGTCCTCCTCCTTCTCTTCCCCTCAGCCGAAACCTTCCCTCTTACGATGCATTTTCCGTGAGCGCATCTTCGCGAAGAATTCCAGCGTCGCACGTCGATAAGGCCTTAGAATATTAAGCCCATGAATAATTGATGAAAGTGTGTCGGGCGAGCGCATGCTCGCATGAATATAGCGAACGCTCGCGCGTGGAAAAGTGGCTGCGAGGGAAAATATGGCCCTTTGTGCAAGCAGCGTATTTATGGAAGATCTGGCCAACAGCGGCGTCTTCGTTTTCCTTTTTCAACCCGAGAACCGCGTTGTTTATTTAGAGGCGAGGTTTTGGGTGCGAGATACATCGCCTGGAAAATTGTGGCACACGCGGGATTTGAAGGAGCTTGTGGGCTATGTGCAGATGCAATATAGGTACTTTCGTGCGATTTGTTCGGGCAAGAGAAAATTGTTTTGAATAGATTTGTCTGTGGTTAAGCAAGTTTCATTTGTATACTAAATCGAAATTCCCTACACAAAAATGAACTATTAATAATACTTTGCTTTACAAATAATAATCACAAGGTAATCCATACATTCATAGTATAATACTCTAATTAAAAGTCAGTTAATCTAAATAATAAAAGTCAGTCAATCCTCTGGGAAGTCTTTGAAAATTTTTATCCGCTTTAGTAAGCTTTTTCGATCGGATATAGGGTTTACAAGCGTATACTCGTTGTTTTCAGTTCAATAAAGGAATCTCCAAAAACAGAAATAGAACAGTGGATGGTTTAGGACTTAAATTTTAAAATCAGTTCTTTACTACCTGTATATGTATATTTTATGTTATTTTTATAGTCAGTTTGTTATAGAATCACGGTAAACAATAAATTTTTAATTTTGCTTTAATTTAAAGTTATTCAAAAGTTGACACTGATTTTTTGTGTGTTACATAATATTAAAGTTAATATGTTAAATGTATTTTGCAATAAAGTACCTTTTTCAAAATCAATTAATAATAGAAAAAGATTTTTCAGACTTCAATTACTAAGTAATTATTAAAGAGATAATCTCATTAGCTATGCAAGGCACTTAAAGTTCGCACACAAAACTTACACGTTAACTTTACCAACTACTTCGCTCCATCTCTCTCATCAAATTTCATTGGAACAAAAGTTTCTGCCTCATATTTACGCACTTTCTCTCTAAGCTTCTATACTTCGTCTACAAATATCAGAGCACGGACTTTATCAAATCTACGTCAATCTGGCATCCTCTACACATACATATCCATATTCGCACACAGCTACAATCTTAAAAGTCAACTGAAAAAGACGGAAAGGCTGCTCACGGTCGCGCCTCCGAATTAAAAGAAAGGAGCTCAGCTTAATGCCCTCGAGTATCGTAACGAGCGCTTATATATATATATATATATATATATATATACGACGCCCTCGCTGTCGCCGCAAAATTGAATTTTATCTCAATACACAATGGCCGCTCAACCGTGCGAGAGAATAAGAAGACGAAACTATTCGCCAGTTTTTCTTTTGCGAGAACCGGTAATTGCTTTGAAATCTTTTTTCCGTCGCGCTTACGTCCAGAGCCCTGAGCCATTTGTATATATTTCTTTTATGCAACAGTTAACGTGCTGGTGGTGGTGAAAGTAGATGAAGTAGATAGATATAAAAGTGCATCGGGCACAATTTGGCTCGAAATTTGAATTAAAGAAACGAAATACTAAAGCGTGCGAAAAGTATGGGAATAAGAGGTGCTGCTACAAAGGGATTAATATTTTGTCAAATAGTTAATGTATAAAGTAGACTATATTTTTCTTGTATTATATTAACCTTGAGTAAAAAGAACTAGACTAGGTATTTTTTGTTTTAATTAACAGAAAAATAAAAGTCCACTGAGTACTGGATTTCTGCAACTAAGTAAGCAAAGAAAGTGTTTTTTGTTCCTACACTCAATTATAAGAGAAAATTACGCTCACGGTTGGTTAGTTTCATTATAGTGATTTTTGTTTTGTAGTTTATTTGAAGTGTCTAAAATTACTGCCAATGTCAATTCATTGCATTTACTTTTTACAATTTGTGCTGTATACTGTTACAAACGAACTGTAAATGATAATAATTTATTTTTGAAATTTTGTTATTAATTACAACTATAATACTCTCAATTAGTATAATATATTTTTGTTGTAGAAAAAGCAGCAACTAAAATTAATTTTTTTACTGAGAAAAGTTGTTTCAGGTTTAAATATCATACGTAATATAATAAATAAATACAGAGGATATTAGTGTACCGCTAGTTCCCATCATTCAATGTCTTTTTTTGATGCATTACTTTCAATGGGCAACATATTTTACTTCCTCTTTAATTCGAGTCGATATTTCACTCCCAGTGCTTGATTAACCGATCAATTCCCGCGATACCACGCTGATGCACTAAAAAGGTATTATTTCCACACAAACAACTCGTTCTAGCGGCATATTCGGTGCGAAACCCTAAATAAAACAGGGTGTCGACAGCGCTCGCCGGGCATAACTTACGCGGTGCGCGATCTCTGCATAGTACAGTCCCGAATTCTCGATTCAAAACGCACATGTACATTCAAGTCGCGCTGATTTACGCGCTGACTCGTGTGCACCGCTCGATTATCGCTTCCAACACACGATAAAGTACTTTTCTTTTTTACAAACCCCGCTCTACTTTGACGTTTTTTACCACGAGAAAGATTAGCGAGCAGAGAGGAAGGGAGGGGGAGAATCACCTGGGGAATGAGGAAACGTATACATGAAGCTTCTTTGAGCGCGCGGCCGGTAAATCGCTGCGTCCGCCCTGTTCGGCTCTCTTTCTCCTTATTCTTCTTGTGGGTCAACGTTTCTTTCTGTGGACGGACGTCGGTGAAGAGAGACGAATGCGAGGGCGACTGCATGGTGAGCAAAGAAAAGAGGATATCGGTGAGTCGGCAAAAGAAGAGAGGGGGAGAGCGACAGACAGAGACAGTAAGAGGGTACAAAAGGATTTTGATAGAGAGAAGAACGCTATATTCATATGAAGGGCTTTCAAAAATTGCATATTTTTGTCACTTATTGAATAAAATTTCGATACTGAAGTAAAGTATTTTGATGAAATATCGCTACGTGACATTTGGAACAGTAGTTGACAATGCAGTTAATATGAAAAAGTGCGAAACATTCTATACGACATTGATGTCTATGTAATATTCGATTAAAATAATGTATATGCGTAGAAATACGTGACAATGAAATTTAGCTTATGCAGCTTCTATTCAACATAAAGTTTACAACGAACCTAATGACAATAACGAGAATCATGTTGAGCTGCATTTACTATTATTATAGTAGCACTCGTAAAGCTCCGTTCTGTGCGTTCTAAGAAAAGTTATCGTCAGCAACTTCTCGTACAAGCACAAACTTCCCCCTCACCAGGGGGCATCGCAATATAACCTCGGCCGCTCTCCTTCCGTGTTTGCCAAAACACATGAAATACCTCGGCGCAAAGCGTCAAAGGCGCATACGCCGCAGATAAACGGCGAGAATCGTGAAAAGAATCTTCCTTCCGCGCACATCTTTCACCGGAGCCGTCGCCCGCGGGAAGGCGCCCACGCGAACGCGGGGGAAAATATCACCGTGCTCATAAAAAAAAGGAAGAAGAAGACGGGAAAGGGGAGGAACACGAAACTCTCGTGTGTTGCTGCCTTCTACTTCCTTGCCAACGTGATTACTAGAAGTGGAACTGCGATTCGTCCACTCCGTGATTACCGTGTGTTTTCTTTGCTTCGTTTCGCTTGGGGGCGACGTGGAGCCTACCTATAAATATAGAAGCGTATTGCATTTGGATAATCGATTCGACGAGTTTTACACACGGTCTTCGGCCTAACGATGTTTTTACGATTGGGCGTTATAAAAACTTTATTTTATAGCCTTGCAGCGATAACTTTTCCATGATAATTATTGCGTGATTCGGGCACGCTGCAAGTCGACGACGACGATGGATTTCGTGGGATTAGATTGGATTTTCTCACAGCTAAATCTATAAAATTAATGCATTTTTATAGCACTTTGAAAACCTACATATTTTTAACATTATAAAAGGCGTTTTATTGGCTGTCAACAAGATGTAATTTACTATACTATTTACATGAAAAAAACGACACTAAATCGCAGTAATAAAATCCTCACGCTAATTTATAGGAGAACAACACTTCCTTGAGTAGTAACAATTTCCTTTTCTTTCGATAGAAAAAAATATTATTGAAGTTAATATATATTTTGCAAAGCATATGAATACATATTTTAAAAGATAATTTACGAACGTACATTTACATTAAAAAGCTGTATTTTAATAATTACTGTATGATTGATGAAATAATGACATGTAAAGCCCTGTTTCACTTATTTAACCTTAGATAGGAAAATTTCACTACATTATGATTTCAATATACTTGTTCAAGTGTTGAATTTTGAAGTGCCTTCCATAAAAGTTTACTTCAGTTTTGGCCTAATTCTAACTAAATTATACGATGAGGTTAATGAATAACTAAAATATCATTATTTTTTCCATGAAGTTTGTATTATAGTGGTTAAAATTAAAACTTTCTTTTATTTGATGAGATTTCATAAAGTTAAACAAAAAAGGTGTTTCGCGGTTTTCAACCAAACTCTAGGATGAGAACTTCTCTCGTCTAACCAATGTAATCCCGTTTTAACTAAATCAAAGATTACATTAAAACTCTTCCCGACTAAGTTCTGCTTACATTTTCACGGGTATTTTGAGACTTTTAAATATCGACTTATTTAGACCTTTGTACACATCTAATAACAGTAAAAAACGTAAATGGTTACATGTTCAATGTGAATTAGATTTGTCCTTTTAATGCTATTCTACGTAGATTTTCGCTATAATTAATATCTTTCAGTTACAGTGTATCCTTTTAAAGTATTCAACGTTATTTATCTCGGGGAAAAATGAAATAAATGACGTAGAATCTTTTTAACGAACACTTAGATGTCGATAGAGTTTGCTTACCATAAGGCGCATAATTTAATCTTCTTAAAACATTGCCTCGCTGCAAATTCAGTATCGCGCTGTAGTTACTGTAAACTAAATACATTGTGTGCATAAAACGATTTTCCGTTTACTCTTTGAATACATTTATAAACTGTGTCTATAATGCTGCACGCTAAAACGGCCTTAAATATTGGTGCAAAATTGTGTACGAAACCATAAACTTATTCTATTTTGTTTCAGAAAGGGACAAATCTCTGCGTAAATATTTCTAACAACTAACTAAAGAATAATAACAAACACAAAAAGAATTAGCGCTACTGAAAATCTCCAACTGATATTTAATATAACATTTCGGATTTGTTCTATTATGATAAAAAAAAATCAGCTAAGTCTCAATTCCATTCCCGCTGGTGTCTGCCGCAAATTAAGAGTCATCTACACGCGTAAACAAACAATGCCCGCACCTTTTGTAGAGACAGCAAAATTTGCCGACGCAGCAATAGCAGTAGCAGCGGCATCGGTGCACGGCTTTCGACTTCCCTTCATTTTGGCGCGCAGGAAGGCTCGCCTTCTCTCTCTCTCTCTCTCTCTCTCTCTGCGCTCTGAACGTTTGATCGTCCAATCAAGCTCAGTGCTCATCGTGTTTCCTCTTGGTATTTTCCTTTCTCTGCCCTCGTAGTGTCGTTTCCTCGCTTTTCCAGAAAGAAAGAGAGAAAGGTAGCTGTCACGGTTAGCGTTGTCCATATTCTTTGACTTGCTTTTTATGATACTGTAAAGACAGTATTTCGCTCTTTATTAAACCATTTTTGTGCAAGGACAATGTGACATAACAGTGAATAATTTTATTTATTCTGTCGTTGTTTTAAAAAGCCGTTATACCGTTACTCGTACTGACTATCGCTAATGTACGTATACGTATATTTTGTGAATAATAATAGCGATGTATACATCAAGATAAATGTGTGTATACATATTGAGATCTCACTGTATTATATAACTGTTGAGAAATATATCACTTACTCTTTCTCAGCACTTCATCTGATGAGTCATAAATTTCACAAGAAAATTATGTAATATAATGAGAACTCAATATGAATCTAAATTTATGAGTAAATATATGTAATATAGGTACATATTTTTATACCTAAACACATAAATAAATATCTTGATTATACCAAATATATCTATATTTATGTGAATATGTTACATGTATATTTCTATTTCTTTTTCTGTATTATATGGAAGAAGAGGAATAATTGAAAGGGGGAAAGGTGATAGGATGGGATGGGATACTGGGAAATCAGAAAAGGATGTGGAAGGGGCATGGTTAAGAAGAGAGGGTAGTATTAAATAAATCATTATACATTTACTGTTAATTAAGCATCTTGATTTTTATTCATTGTAACAAATACAAGAAAATCTGATAAGAAAAAACAGTCTAAGCTGTATTTGAGAGGCTTGATCGACGGAGCATTAATACTATGACTTTGCGCTTTCACCGTCGCCGACATTATCTTAGCATAATATGTTTCGTTTTTCACTCTATGTATTTTCTTATATATGTATAATGTGTTCAGAAAAGTTCGCAGGATAAAACAGTCGGTTGTATGCTTTGGTTGCCATTCGGACTCGGCTAGTTTTAGCCTTTTCTCGATTATTAAACCATAATGATTCGAATTTACGAAAAAATGGAAAAGGTTGCTTCTGAAATTATTACATTAGAATTACATAAGAAGAACAATGGAAATTAATGCCGAAAATTTTGTATTTTTTGATTTTTTGAAAAATCAGTTTTAATAGCACGGTAAAACCTGGTTTTTGCAAGTCTGTATTCTAAGTGAATCATTAGTTTGTAGAGTAGAATACCATTCATTAGAAATTTAAAGCTGAGGGTTAGAAACAAAGTGAATACAACACTTTGATTTAATAGAAGAAAAGGACTAGAAGAACGATCATCTACATATTGTAAAAGATTTAGATTCTTGTATAGTGTAGTACTTACTATTTATTTCAAAGTCAACGTACGAACCCAATTTTATTTATGCCGTACCTAAAAACTGCCGTCAATAAATATTATCGAATTGTTGATAATATAGTAATAATAGTTCATTAAATAAATATTTCAAGAGTGCCGAATATAAAGTTTAAATATTTAATACTGGTCCTTTCACAAAATTTACTACATCAAGATTTACATTACATAACGCAATCAGAGTAGCGGTCGCTAAACACCGTCTGAACATCGATTGCCCCCTCAAACCTTTATTGCCTACTTGTCTATATATACGTATATAGAAAAGCACGCAAAAAAGTTTCGGCAATTTCCGGGCCTGGAATTGAGTGGCCATGTATGTCAACGGCGCTTGGTGCGCGCCCAGATACACTTCATTAGCCAACGCGCGCGACTCTTTATCTCTGCCCCGCGCGCTGCCAAAACTTATATACGTCCCCGATGCGATCATTGTACCACGCTCCCTCCGTGCTTGGCTCGCGCACCGGCCAAGAGCCGTTAAACCTCGTGCGCGCGATTAGATGCAGTCGTATACGTGTGACCGGGTGTATATATAGAGGGGAAGGGGAGCGACAGGCATCATTCGCCGATGCCAGAGGCCTTTTTACACGACGCGAGCTTGTGGAAAGAGCTGTTTCGCAAAAGAAAAAAAAACAGGGGGAGGACTACGGGGTGGGAGGTTATTTCGGATGTGGGTGGATGATGTCGGCAGATGTCGATGATAAGGGGGAAAAACGCGGCGTTGAAAGGGAATGGTCAACGGTTTGGAATGCCTACATTTTACGTTAAAGTTCTTTTACTATATACTGTATTGGGTGAAAACAGAAAAATTGTTAAAGTTTTTTCGAAAAATTAGATAATATTTTACCCATGAGATTACCTATTTTATTGCTATGTAGGAAAAGATAATACACGACTAAATCCGGAAGTTTAAATAACAATTATAACCCTTATTTTCTCATATGTAATTCACTTTTTCTACTAAAGTAAATCATCGTTTTTAATTAATAATAATGAATACAGGACAAAGATTTATCCTTTTACATAACACTTAATTAATCGTGGTAATATAAGACCTTGTGTATATTACGCTCCACCTCTTCTAATATTTTTTCAACTGATTGGTGGAATCACGGAAACAGTAACAATTATCTTCATTCCTCATACAGCTATAGACATTGATTATAATAATAACTCTTATCATAAAAATAAGCAATTTCCTTAATTACGTAACAGGTAGTATTTATTAAAGATGTCCAGGTGTTCATTAGACCTGTACGTATTTTTGGTTAATGGACTGAATCGAGGAAACAGCAGAGGACATTTCGCCCTTTCGTCACGCTTTTATTTGCGTTATACAATTATTCTCTTTATCACCGCGAAAATTTACATTTGGGTTGCTAAATAGGTTAAAAGTACAAGGCAGCTTTGGTCGTAGCTTAAGCCGTCCTAATAAACCTAGTTTTCTTGGACACGAATAAGAATGGAGCGAATTCAAGCGCAAATCTTTTATTGCATGCGTGTTTTAAATTAGAGAATAAATGATAGGAGGAACAATTATTCTAAAACAAATTCGACCATTTTAATAGACGAGTAAGCTGAAAATTTCGTTTCACAAGCGAATTCGCGCGTGTCGCGAATATTTGTCTGACTGAATCCAACGACTCTCTCTGCTCTTCAATTTACATAGGCAGATTTTTCATTTACACGTTGAAAATTTGAGCGAACTTTTGGTTTCTCAAATTCGTTGATTTTTGTTTTTTTCTTTATTTTTCGCTGTTTCGCGAATTTTGTATTGATGTTCTAGAAAAAACACACTAATAAAAAAAAGGTTACATGTTTCGCTCCGATTATTCCAAAGCTTTTACTTTCTCTGAATGAAAATCTATTGGTTTTGTAGTGAAAAAGTTTGTTTATTTAAACAAAAATTTATCGAAAAATTTATATTTGATTTTTTGTTTCTACTATATTTTGTTTTTATTTGCAGTTGACTCTTAGACGCCAAGTGTGCAATTTAAGGATTCTGTCGTGAGTTAGCGAGTTATCAGTTTGAGCTCAGTTCTCTTGTCGGAAAGAACGCTTTTGAACGTTGATCGCAGAAATGTTGCCAAGTTAATTCTGCTTCTTGTCGAGTGTCTAACATATACACGTACGAAGTACAAAGTTCAACCCCCCGAATTGGATTTTCCCTTCTTCCTTACTATTTGTTTAGGTCGCCTCGATCGAAGAAGACTAGTACATAGGTATGTAAATATACATTTGTGCGGCAATCTCTCGTGTAAGCAGACCCTTGTTTAATTCTCGCTAATTCGATATATTAGATTGGTATGCATGAGTTCATTTTTGGTTGAAAAAGCTTTTTTCGGATAGAACTGTGGAAAATCTTGAAAAAATATCTTTGGTAGCCACTCTCCTTTCTAATTAACCCATGCGTTCGTATCTACTTACCTCCGGTGCTCGGCTCTGAGATAAATCGGCGAGCAAAACTCATTCGAAGCCCATCGACGCAGAGTCCACACAGAGCTCGGCGCACTTCAAAGTCTGCACCTATCCTTTACCAGGAGCGCGGGCAGCACGAGATAATCGCGGCCTAATGCCTGGCTGATGGCAATTATGTTAATTAAGGACTGGCCGGGCGATGATTGCCGGCGTTAACACAGTGGCGCGGAGCGCGCGTGCATGGCGCCGTCGCCGCAGTCAATTTTCGCGGGCAATTAGCGGGACGGATCGAGCGAAACGCGCATGTATATACAGAGAGCAGAGGCGAGCCGCCGCCGTGCCTTCGTTATCGCGCGAACTCGGGCGTCACTGCATCGGCGGCCACTCGCGAGCAGTGTATACGTGTATGTAGAGGGCTGCCATGGAACTGCCAGCAAGCAGTTCTGCGTACATTAGCATGCGCGCTCGCGTAATAATTATACTTTCACTTCCTTCTGCGCGTCTACATTAGCGTGGATTCGGCTCTGCATTAAATGCGCGCACTCGTGCAAATAGATGAGCCGCCGCTGCATTGCGCGAGGACATGTGCATGTGTGCGATTGTTGGCGCGCTGGATGGTATTCAATTATTCGGGATTCGCGTCGCCGCCCGGACGTTTCGCTGTGTTTGCCCACCGAGTTATGCCGTTCCGCGTCCGGGAGGCGGGACTCGAGAGTGACAGAATTCCTTGCACTTTGTTCCCTTGAACGGCGTGCGCGACTTTGTCGGTAGGTATCCCCTTTCAACTCAGGGAAAAGGCAGAGAGAGAGAAAAGGAACGCGGTTTTCATTCTGGACGGGCTGAAGATTAATTTGCGCGTTTTAGGACGTTGCGAATGCAAAAGTTTCATTCAGTTTCTTTACTTTTTTAGGGATGAAATTTGCTGAAGGATTTTGAAAAATAGTTAGTTTAAAGCATTTATTTCTTTTTAAATTTTTTAGTGTCAACTCTTTAAATTTCTGGAAAGGTTTTCAAGAGCTAACCTTATTTACGTACTGAATAACGAAATATTTTCGTTTATTTACCTCAAGTGAAAAGACGTGAGATCTTAGTCGGAGATGTCTAGAGAGAAAAATCGATTCGAGAGATCAACGTGAGCGATAGAACCCCACGGTGAAATTTTTATCCTCAACGCCTCTACTGTAATAAAGGGACAAACGCCTTTTTTCTTAAATAATTGCGATGTCTTTTTTACGATGTAACCAGAATTTACATTTCTTCTTACATTAGCTTAAAAAATATTTTGAAATCTAGACTGCTCTAACAGCATTTTTTATTAATAAGGTCTTTTGTATAATAATATATGTTTCAAAATGTAATTATGCTTCTTAAAAATGGAAATAAAAGTAGAGTGGTCGTATAATAGAAGCTGCAAATGACACGTTCGAAAAATTACATTTATTAAAAATTAAAATAACCATTTCCGTCTGTTTGCAATGTTAAACCAACTTTAATTATTTCAGTTTGTATTTAAAACATGAAAGAATAAAGTTTAATTTTTTATAATATAAACTTTTCCATAATTTAAATTAATTTCTTCAGTTTAGTTGGAGTAATATTTAAATAATAAATATGCAAATTTAAATCATTGCATTCACTTATTTCAGAGATAGAATAAAAAATTATTCGAACTAGATTATTCGATGTATTTAAGGAAAAAAGCGATACGCCTAGGGTGAGCTTATAAAAATAACCGCCGTGGATGACCGCACATTGGTAAGCAGTGTTGTTGTGTCTCCTAGGAAGCGACTTTCCACAAATCCTCAACTACGTATATTTCCTCTAATCTTTGGCTCGGAGGAAAATCCATTCAACATTATACGCCGACGGCCAAAAACTTTTCCTGTCTCTCTCCTTTTCTCGCTCTCTATACTACGTATGTAGGAAGAAGGCACAATTCTCGATACGACGGCCGCAGCAGTGACCGTCGACTAGGGACTTCTCTCGTTCTCGTCTAGCCCCAGCATTTTGCGAGATGGATCTTTTATTGCTCCCCGGCATCTCGTTTCTGTTCCCTCTCCTTTTTCTCTCTGTCCCTCTGTTTGGGTGTCGCTCTCTCTCTCTTCCTCCCCCTTGCCACCTTGCATCCACGCACTTATCGCTCGGTTCAGCCCACGCTCACGTTGCCTGCGTCTCTCTCTCTTCCTGGCTTGTGTCCTCGCATTTTCGTTCTCCTTTTCTATCTTGAAACGCTGGTTTTTCTGTTTTCCTTTTATTTTCCCATTTTCAACCCGCACGGGGAAGGACTAACGACCTTGTTTTTCCAGATTTTCGCGCGATTTCGACGAGGATCGAGTCGTTCCCTGGAAAGATCTTTTCGTGTGTGCGTATACGTGGGAGAATGTATTTTCGCGATGGCGTTTTTATTGCATGCAGCTTTTCGGAATGGCACTGAGCTTTGTTGGGTCTGAAATTGTACCTTGAAGGCATTGCACTTCAGTGCGCATCGAATTATCGTTAATACTGCAAATTGTAAGAAATTTACTTGTTATAAAGATTATAACTATAAACCAATTTTAAATTAAAATATATCTAAATAATAAATTTTTGATTCGTCAAATTTTAGTATGCATGTAGTTATTTGTTAAAGCAATATTATTTGTAAGGTTTCGTCATTTTGACATCAGCAATCAGTGAAAGTAAAAGTTATTCACAGAAAGTTTTCATTTATCGGGTGCATTATCATTTATTACATGAAGAAAATCTTGTAGTATAGAAATTACTACTTTCCATAGTAACCAAGAGACATGTTTTATAGTGTCTCATAAGAAAATGAGTTTGTTTTACATTCATCATTAATGATAGTAATTTTTCTTTGTCTGCTGCATTAAAATATAAATCTTGTACCGTTTTCAATCAAAATAAAATGTAAATATTCAAGTCCTTTGAAAATCCCAAAGCATTAAGACGGAAATCTCGAGGAGCCTTATATGTACGTCTGCATCTCATTCCGTCTCCCCCTTTTCTGCACTCCCCAATATTAATCTCTCATTCTCTTTTCTTCTGGTCTCTTATTAAGGCTAGGTATCTCTCCCGCACTTCATTTTTATTCTAAACTTCTCATCTCGCGCGTCCCGCCTCTCCCCCCATTATCAACCTATCCATCTCTCTCTTTCTCTCTCCCTTTATCTTTCTGTTATTCTCTCGCTCTGCACGGCATCGCGCTTCCGGGGGCTCACGAGGCGCGCAGCTCGTAATGACGCGATCCCCTCGTTTCCCCGAGATTGGACTTCATCCGTCCAGTGCGTCGCAGCCCGCGGGGATTCCCCGGCGTCTCCTTCCGTTGGCGGGGTCGAATTATTTTTACGCGAGGCCTGCGGCCTGAGCCGGCGAACTGCTGCGCACAAGTTGCGCCCTTAAAGTGTCCGTTTTATTGCGTGAAGGGGGAGTTCGAGGCGGGCGTGAGTTGTTGTTGTGGTCGCGGCTTTCGGCGAGGACGCGAGGGACTCGTAGCTAACACACTTGTCGACGCGCCTGCGTAGCTGAGATGTGCGCGAGACGTATGCAGGTGTAACGAGCCGTGTTCGCTTTCCTGTGCGCATATAGATGCCTGCGAGTTTAAACGTTAATAACGAGCCGACTAGCTTCTCTTGCTAATAGGCTGTATAAATATTTATGCGAAATGTAATTTGTAGGCGATGGTGTAGTGCGCCACGCTCGTAATGTAAATAAAGTTACTCGGCTTTTTATGGCAAAGACGCAAAATGGGATAAGAGGAGCCGAGATGTATTTTTTCTTGGAATTCATGCCTGCACAACAAATACTACTGATACATGTTGCAGTGCTGTTAGCAAAATATAGCTGCTTTTTATTTTATCTTCATATTGTTAATAATATAAGAACTATTTAGCTATATTCGAATACTTTATACTCTACTAACGCTAATTGTTATATTTCTTGTTGCTTAATTTCTTTTTTACAAAAACATAACGAGATTTGTAATTTACAGCCTACATTGTTTTATTTTCAGTTAATTTGACTTTAACAATATCTTCCGTAAATATTCAATACACTTTTACTAACCAATTTGAGAAAACAATTGCGCTACTGTGTGAATTACTGTATTCAACTATTTTACATGTAAAGGAGAAAATTTTGGAACCATCAAGCTCCAATTTTCCCAAGAGGGCGTACATTTGTTACAAGGTAAAGATTAAAGCGACTATCTGCTATAATCATTGGTGTAACTAAAGTGAATAGCTTGTTACGTCTGTGACGTATTTTTATTCATACTTCTCATCAGTAATTTTCTGACCTACAAATGATGTGATTGCAAATTCGAACGACGCAGCTTTTCGACAACGCAATCGCGTGGCGTAGCGATCCTTCAAACTCGCGAAAGCATACACGCGCCGTACTTTTGGGCACTCGGCTCTTTTCAACTGAGAAATCGGAAGGATTATGTTTAAATGTTTACTTAAATTGTTTAAAAAGATGATCTCGACTCATCCTCAGGATCATCTTTAACTCAAATTAACCGATTAATAAATATATCCGAATGCACAGATCGCGAAAACTCCGTACCACTCCAGCCGACAAAAGGAGTAGCGAAAATTTTGTACAGGCCAATACGAGCCTATAGTATTTTACGAGGAAAAACTTACATAATTAAAATCAATAATTTATCTATAATAATTGATCCGCGAAATCAGAGCATACTTATTGAAAGCAAATAGAATAGTTCGATTACACCATTTGTAAAGTTACTTGCAATTTTATATCAATTTATTGCAATTTCATAATTAAATAAACGGTACATCTGGTTGAACAGTAGTCTAATTATTTCGAAGATCTTCACCAAGGGAAAAGGTAATATAATACAAAACATCAATAACTATATAGACGTTTGAGATAAGATCAAATAAGCTCTTGAAAGACGAGGAAAATATTCTTATATAAATATAACTAATATAGAATAAGTCTGAGCTTCTTGCTTTGCAGTAAGAAGTTGGGGGGATCATTGTAGCATAAATCGCCCAAATTTCTGAAAATAAACTTGTACGGCTCGTCGAGTTATTAACAACCCATTATATAACAAATTATTGCTGAAATAGCAAGTGACAAGATAAATTTTCATAGAGCAATCAAAATATATTACGCGAAAAATAATAGCAATATTACTAATGCAATAAGAAAATTGAAAAAAAAACAATAATAAAAAATTTAAAAGAAAAAATAATAAAACAAAAAGAAAATGTTACAATATATTAACAAAATATTCTTAATAACAAATTATAATTACAAAAATTAAGAATAATTATTATTAATTAAGATTAAGAAAGGAAAAGTTAATTTAAACAAATTAATTAGTTAAATAATAATTGCATGAATAAACATTATATTCTAAATTATTAATTAAAGAGGAAACATTGAAAAATTAAGTAAAATGGAAAATTTAAGAAAAAAATATATATCAAATAAATAAATAAAACATATTGATATGTAAATAATTGCAAAAGAAATTGATACAAACCAATAATAAAAGAGAATTTAAACAGAAATATTAAACATATCATAGGAGAAAAAGTAATATCTCATGTCAAATAAGAAGGGTTTAGAATGTAAGGGAAACAAAGGGATTTTCACCAGACAGACGAAAAAAAGTAACCCAGAACTAAAAAAGCTAGTAGACGAGATAAATAAAGAATCTAATATTTTTGAAAAGAGACCAAAAATACCAAGATCACCTCCGCAAACACAATTACATAAACTTCCATCACATACTTACGTAAACAGAGGAAAATACAGAAATAGTTTCAATTCCAACGACTTCAAAAGCAGATCCTAACGTAGAAAAACCAGATTCACAAATTACAGCTAGTTTAGAGCAAAACGAGACCATTACAGACTCTTACACACAAGATGGAAACACATCAACAAAAAATATAAAAAACCTCTTACTTCCGGAATTAAAACAAGACATAGCATCACCAACAAATTTTCACACACCGTATACACCAAGTCAAAGTTCTGCATTTTTTGACGATTTAGCACTTTTGGAAATCGAAAGATAACACGATTACGTAGACATAGACGGATTATTTAACGAACTAAGTTTCATTTTAGCAAGAACTAACACAAATAATAACGGGCAGGTAGATTCACAAAGGACCGAAAACTTAATAATTTTTTAACCAGAAATGGCAAACCAACATTAAAATTACCACTCAAAGAAATTGTAAAATTAGTACCAGATTTTGACGGAAAAAATATTCCACTAGATGAATATATAGAAAAAGTAAAACAAGCAAAAAACATAATAACGGAAAATGACGAGGGAAGTCTAGTTGAATTGCTCAAAATAAAGCTCAAAGGCCAAATTCATAAAGCATTAATAAATGCAGACGTTATACTAGTATTGAGATGTTTATTAAAAGCATACGTAGATTATATCCATCGGCAGAGAATATATATTCATTCATTACATTCATTCATCCATATATATTCATACTATTTTGCAAAAAATTTACAAGTATTAGCGTAAAAAATAATTGAATTAGAAAAATTAGAGCCAAATATAACCGGAGAAGTATTAGCAACATTTAGAACGGGATTAAACACCGATATACTTAAGGGGGGAGAACACCTTTAAATTTTTCCGAGTAAAATTATCTGTAACAAACAAATTTAAATTATTAATAAAATATTAAGATAATATACTTTTAGTATATTAAATTTATGACAAAATAAGATAAAATTGAGAGTCCTTGATTTACAGTGTCCCAATATATGAACATTTCAAAATTTAGGCTTTGGCGTAACTGCAGGTTCACAGAGTTGATGGATTTTATTCCAGTTGGGCTTAAATTGTTGGTATTTTATGTAGTTTAGGCCTGAAGAGTTGTACGTATCAAAATTATTTGAGTAA
>JAWWEQ010018826.1:0-31817 GCA_035583055.1 Torymus tubicola
AAAAGTCTAAACTTAAACAATGGATTATAAGTAACCACTAAAAACTCACTAGTATGAAAACAAAATTTTTAACTAATGAACTGGAATATGGATAACAATTTAAAGAAAATGATTGTCATCAAATAAAGAAACTGGCTATGGAACTTTTCGGGCAAGAAAAAACGTTGATACACAACATCGAGTATGCAAATCCCACATTGGAAGTCCATAGGGAAACTGCATATCTCAAAAAAATTAGAAATGATATAAGAACTTACATATGTGCGAATGGTATGTGTATCCTGCACTACAATCGCACACATCGTCGAATGTCAACGTACAATCTAAATAAAATAAACGAAAAGTGAAATTATTGAAAAAGCCAATCAAATAATTAACGCATGGACTATCAAATCCACTACTAATATAACCACAGTATAAAAACTATTAAATTAACTAGGAACTACAACTTACTAACCACAAGCATAACTGTAAAAGAGGAACGAATAAAAAATCACGTAATAAGCAAGTGTCAATTTTATCAATGAAGAGACAGTCATAAGCATTAACAGTAAATTCAACTCTGAAAAGTATTTACCAAAAGAAACAGTATTCGACAGAATTGATAAAATGGCTGATGAAAACAACGAGTTGGAAAAATTTAACAGAGTAGAGAATGCACCTGGGAGACCGATACTACAATCCAGCAGCTATCGGATGTCCTACGGTGACATTAACTAGCCCGGATCAATCAAGGTTATCTTCTACTTTGATGGAGGAATAAGTGGCAAACAAATCTACTCCTATTCCGTGTATTCATTAAAACATTAACCTAAACATAAAGATATTATAGTCATTGACGATACCGTATTTACTTCTTCTTGTAAATGTGATTTGTCAACTCAACATAAAAAAATATCTTTCCCCATTACAGAGTAACTTACGCCATAGGTCTTACATGCCCAGCTAGGCTGAGCAGTTTTGAAAAAATAACATATGCCAGGGTTTGAAATACACCCACAGGATATTATACAATAGCCAGAGCAATGTTAGTAAGATACTGGTAAAATTAGCAGATATATCTTTATTTATACTACAAAAATTTATTCTTTGTTAATGTTTAAAGAGTATATATTTATATTATTAACTAATTCAATAACTAATATATAACTTTGTTTAATACATTCTTATAACACTGCCAAAAAAATGATAAGGCTCTGTCTATTACAGCGGCACACAAAAAAAGTGGTCTGTTCTGGGAACCAGACCTATGTATTCTTATGTATTTTGACGCGCTGAATCCGAATCTGTGGTTGGTTTGGCCGAGACACCCCCAAAATTTTTTAAAGATCGCGAAAAACCGTGAAAAATCGCGGAAAATCGTGAAAATTCACACCTAAAAATATAGGTTATGAGCAATAAATTTTTTTATGAGTATTATACATGATTTTTGTGTATTTTGACTCGCTGAATGCGAATCCAGGGTTTATTTTACCCTTACGCCCTTTAATCTTTGAAAAAATGGTGGAAAACTGTGAAAAATCGAGAAACACTACGGAAAATCGTGAAAATTTGCATTTAAAATGCATTTTTTACATTCTCATCTCGACTACTTTCCTTCTAATCTTGGAGACTTCAGTGAAGAACGAGGAAAACGGTTTCATCAAGATATAAGTGTAATGGAGAATCCTTACCAAGGAAAATGGGACGCTAACATGATGGCAGATTTTTGTTGAATGCTTAAAAGAGACACTGTGAGTAAGAACAAAAAGAAAAAAAAGGAATCCCTGGCACAGGTCATTTGATGAAAAAAGAGTTCGTTACAAAAGAAAAAAGGAGTAGAGCAAACAGAGTTGACGTAGTAAGTATCCCTTCTTAAAAAAGAGATACGGGAAAAGTGAAGCCAACTAAAACGTGTTCTGATTAGTTGATCTTTAAAAAGGCGCGATATTTTGAATTAAATCTTAAATTTTATAAGTTTTAAATGATATTAAATATTTATAAATTAAAATAATATTGTCATTTTCAAGTCAAGTTTTGTTGTATTTATTATCAATATTTTACTATAACATGACTATATGTATTAAGAACTAATGTGTATTCACTCAATGTTTTAAGTGTAAAAAAATATTTATAATATTTTTATTGCCGATATTGATACTGCCCGCGCGTAGCGCGCTTAAGTAAATCTAGTAAGAAAAAGAAAAAAAAAACAAAAATCGTATTTAGAAAAGAGAAAGAATTTCTTCAATGACACAATTTTGTTTTATTTTCCTTTATCACCATATAATGTTATTTTTAAGCGATGTTACAAGATTTTTTGACATTTTTTCAAAGTTGTGAGGATATAAAAGTCAAATACTCACCAGATCTCATTTTAGACCCCGAAATTCACATAAATCATACATGAGACACTCACAAAGAAATGTATTGGAATGAAGTTATGCTATTAAATGCAAATTTTCACGATTTTCCGTAGTTGTTCTCGATTGTTCACAGTTTTCCACCATTTTTACAAAGAGTAAAGGGCGTAGGGGTAAAATGAACCCTGCATTCGGATTCAGCGAGTCAAAATACACAAAAATCATATATAATATACTTATAAAAAAATATTTTGCTTTAACCTATGCTTTAATTCTTTAATGCGAATTTTTATGATTTTTCGTAATTTTATTCATGTTTTCACAGTTTTTCACCAATTTTTCATACTTAGAAGGGTGTACGGACAAAATAAACCCCGGATTCGGTTTTAGCGCGTCAAAATACACAAAAACCGTATATAGTATACTTCCGCGATTTTTCACGGTTTTTCTCGATTTTTCACGTTTTTTTGCGATTTTTCACGGTTTTTCGCGATTTTTAAAAAATTTTGGGGGTGTCTGGGCAAAACCAACCCCGGATTCGGATTCAGCGCGTCAAAATACATAAGAATACATAGTTCTGGTTCCCAGAACGGACCACTTTTTTTTGTGTGTCGGTGTTATTATAGAATAATAAAACAGAAGCTTTTCCTGACACTACTCTACCAAAAATTTGTTATACTAGCAAGATCATGCATCGTGCGCTCTTTTTTAGTATAACAATGTATCAATGAGATTTATACAATTTTACAAAGAAACGGTTATTATATTTATTCTCTTATTATTTGCAATAAAGACAACTTTTGAGGTTAGGGTTCCACTGAAACACAATTTTTGCAGCTTTCTATTACGTAATAACAGATTCTAACAAAAAATATACTTTTAATTTCTATTTTTCTAGTTTAATTGTTAAACGATTTAAATTCTCGCGGTTTTTTTCGGATCAATTAGATAAAATCAGCGCCGAGCTGAATTCAGCGTTGACCAATCACGAGCTTATAGTCTATTGGACTGGATTAATCCAAAACGTTTTATTTTAGCTTCAACTTTCCTTCATCACTTTTTTAAGAGAGATTTTACAAATAATTATTTTTAGTTTTACCAGCGAACATGACATTTTTTCCTTTACTGGATTACATTTTGTAATGTAATGTAAATTATGTATAATAATTACTAATGTATTTTGTAATCTATTGTACTTTACTCTGGCCAAATAAATAAATAAATAAATAAAACTACAGATGATTGCTAGGCAGATAAGTCTTTACGGAATTGTAGTTCCGTCGTCGATTCCTTGCAGCTAGGTCCAGGCTGGTCCAAACTTTTTAATTTAATATGCATAACAAATTTATTTTCATTCACATTCATTTAGTAATGCAAAACAAAAAGAATTATAAATTTTCGAAATATTTGATGGCACCTCTAGTTTTTTTACTTGTCAAATAGTCAGTAATAATTATTTTTAGATCGTGCATGTAAAAAGTCATTTTTCTTGACGAAAAAAACGAATGAAAATATGATTTGTTCGAGCGTAAATGATTTTTTCCCGGCAATAGCGTGAGAAAAACCAGACTTTTTTCACGGGTAAAGATCGAACAGTGTATTTCCGCTTGAAATGTTTAAAGTTTTATTAACCTTTTAGTTGAATTACTAAAATTTGAAAATGTCAATGATTTTGTGAATACAATATTTATTTGTTCTTCAAATGAACTGAAAAAAATAAATGTGAAAGTATGTTAAATTTAACATATAAAAGAATAATTACTGTCCACTCGGTACTATAGGTTGTACAATAAAAGTTGTTCATCCACATTGCCTTCATTCTTGACTTTGATCATGCAAATAAATGGAAAAACTTAAAAATCTTATTTTAGGAACTGAACCATTACCTTCACTTGTTTCTGAAGAGAAAGTGGTATTTGGATTAAATGCTAAAGCAATGTCACAATTAACTCTTGCAAAAATTCGAAAAGTTTATAGTAAAGCTGATAATAAATCTATTGCTAAGCAGGTACTCTTTTTCGTTAATATATCTACGAAACTAAAATTCTTTTAAACTTGTTCACGTAAATTCACTTACAAATTAATTATATATTTTTAACAGCTAGGAATGTCGTCTCATGAAAATGCTACTCCTATACGAATTTTACATAATTCTGCTGGTCATTTAAGTGGTCCTGCAAGAGCTTTAGGTGGAGTTGTAGTCGGCTACTTAGGAGTTCGAGTCTTTAACCCTAGGCCTGTTGCTATTATGATTGATAATGTTGGAGGTTGCTCTGTTTTACTTGGTAAATAACAATTTATTGGTTTTATTTTTTACAATTTATAAAAACGATAAATAGTTTTTTATATATTTAATGAATGTTTGATACAATAGGACTTATAGCTATGGCTCAAGATGTAGAATCCCTTTATGCAGCTGTTAAAGCATTAGTTTGTGTTGTTCGTTCCAATCAAGCAGCCCAACAGGAAATGGACCGCCGTAGGGGATATCAAACCTTAGCAATGTTACTGAGACGAAAATGTCCTCTTTTAAACTCCCACATATTACATTTAACATTCAGTCTAGTTGGAACTGTTGATAGTGGAAGGGAAACAAGTGCTATTCCTAATGTAACAGCATTTCAAGATTTACTCTGTGATTTACAGGTAAGTCTTAATGTTTTTTATAACTAATGAAATTCAATTATTAATTATTTTATTTAGTCTGTATACAATGGAATTATTATTTTAGGTTTGGCATGAAGCTCCTGGTGAACTGCTTAGGTCACTTTTAGAACATTTGTATGAACTTGTTGCAGAATCAAGTGAAAAGCGAACTAATCTTCGACTTATGAGAGATTTACAACTAGTCCATAAGTTATTACACATGTTAAGTGATGTCAAGCAAAATGCAACTAGACAAGTACTTTTAGCATTGCTTAGTATTCTTTTAAGTCAACCACGGAAAGCTGATTTGTTATGGTGAGTTTTCAAAATACAATTTTGAAAATGGCATTGGCAATTTCTTATTTAGCCAATAGAATATTAAGATCCGAATGTGTCTGGTTCTAGTTCTAGTGTCTCTGCCCAATTGACATGCAAATACTATCAACACCCAGATAGTTTAGAGCTTATAATGGTCGACGTTAAATAATATAAAAAAATTCTTTCTGTTTATGAATTAATTTTCAGGTTTGGTCAATTTATTGTTTCGACATTACCATTGGGCGTGGAAAAAAATCTTGTTTTACGAGAAGCAGAGGGAACAAAAGAAGGGGAAGGAGAAAGTATTCTTTTGCGGAATCGTTGCTTACAGCTTCTTCATTCACTTTTATTTAATGGCTCTAAAATTAATTCTAGGTATTTTATGTTTCTAATATTTCATTACTAATATTTATTAAACTGAAAAATATTACAAAATACAACATATAAAACTGTTAGGACAATTGTTATAATGACCACATGTTTTCAGTATGTGTGAAGAAATATCCAAAGTATTAGGATTAGATTGGGTCCTTCTATTTCTTCAACCAGGACTTCATAGTACAACTGTTGTATGGGGCCTAAGAATATTAGTTGCTGTATGTTCAGTACAACCTATTTTACAAAAATTCAAAGATGGAACCAGTAATGGTGGTTGGTTACGTCACACTGATCATAATAAAATGGCTATAGCTTTGGGTAATTAACTGATTAAGATTTTCATACTTAAAAATTCGTATGTTTATATATTTTATTTATAGTAGGTAATAATAATTCAAATGTGTCTAAGAAAAGAGCAGAACCTCTGTGCGTATGCTTAGATTCTTTTTATTGTATAAAATAGTACAATTATAATCAAAAATTGATAAATTCATCTTTATCTTTATACACGTATCCAAATAGACTCAAAAATAATAATCTCATTACCTTGATTATTCTTAATATACGCGCGTTGTACAGTCGGATACTTGTGGTGGAGGTTCATCTGATACATAGAAAGTCACGTATAAGTTAAGTCAAGCGGTTATTTGACTATACCGCAGCCCGACGACATAATAAAAGTGAAGTCATAATTAATTTATTTATAAAACATATTTTTTTATAACGGGTTTAGTCACTACTTATTTTGTAGGGGGACAATCAATTTAAAATCTTAACGTTATTCTTCGTAAGATATTCTTTTATTAGATATTATTTATTTTTTTAAATATCTGTAATATCATTATAAAAATACAGAAGATAATAAGAGCACTATTTTTCATAAGACTATATTAAATGGTCAATTCTATTTTACGTACTCAGGGTTCGTCACGTACTTCGTATTTTCTTCAACAAAATAAACTTCCTTAATAATTTAGCCTCCTTAATCATTTACTTACTACAGATGGCATCGTTGATTGATTATCATTTAAAAATCAAGATTCTTGTTGAAACTCTGCTTCTTATGCTCTACAGCTGCATTTATGGATTAGTCAAATAGGTATTTCTTCCATCAAACAAATGCAAAAGTAGACTATTAGTAGAAAATGTTAGTGACGACCTTTGAATATATTCTTTCGTTGTATATTCTGGTTGCGCCATAAAGTAAACTTGAAAAAACACCCTTTATTTCATTATTTTATATGCGTGGCTTATACGCCCGGAGCAGTAATATGCCCTGAGCTGCACACACACTTTCCTTATCTTTGTTACAACGCCGCGTGCATTTCATCTCGACGGATCACCACTTTCCCTCTCAGTCTCCGCGTCTCCTTGATGCCGTGGCTAGCTAGAAAGTCGGAGAAGGGAGGATTGAACGGGAAGAACCACAAATAACATTTAATACTGGAGATTCTTCCATTTACACTTTCTAGAAAAAAATTTTAATTATATTACCTTTTGCTATAATAATAAATAACAAGATCAAAGTTTTAATTCTTTAGGTATTTCTATTAGATGACCACTATTTTCACATCGACAGTTTTATGTTGCTTTATCCCGAGGTAAAATATACGAATATATTCATTGAAAATTTTATAGGAAATTTTAATAATTGATAAAATTGTATGGGAAGAAGTTTTTGACATTTAATCTACACTTTTAAATATATTTTATAGCTCCCATGATTTTTAGGGCTACTGGCGATGACTTTCATGGATGTGTTTGATTATATAAAAAGTTATTATCAATAATTTTATATGTTTTTGACATGATGGCGTGAAAAGTTATTCGAAATATAATACGATTTGAAAATAATACTTTATTTGCAATAACTGCGTTTGTTCGAATTCCTTATTTTTCACGGCAATAAAAATTAGGCAACATAATAAAAACTTGATGTTCTTTATGAATGTCAATTTCTTCAGTAAAATAAAATATCATTACGTCAATTTTATATGTTTAATTGTCTATTACACTGAAAAATTTAAAATCATTTTTTTACCACTCTACTACTTGTTACTCTAGGGCGGCTACCATGATAATAAATAGATACTAAACAAATCTGAAAAACATACTAAACAATATGTGTATAAGAAATAGATGATGTATGGAGGGATAAGGACAGTTTTTGGTGGATAAGTAGTGGAGGAGTTAGTGGAGGAATTGTAAAGGAGTAAATGGAGGATCCGTGGAGGAGCGGTGGAGGAACTAGGTAGTCATTTTTGTGCCTACGCATATATATTTATAACTGATTTTTTAAATGTACAACTTTCTATATCATATAAACGTAGTCGTTATGTTACGCAGTTTCTCTATCGTCTCCTCCACCCTCTCTACTGATCCCTCCACTTACCTATCTGCTGTCTCTATATTTCGTCCACCGTCCCTTCTGCCGATAAACGATAGTTTATTATTTTAAATAACTTTTGCCAATAGACTTACATAACACTATTGCTCTGATAACCAGTACGAGTTCGATAGCCTCGTAAAGCCATCTGATTCCGCTGCCTCCATGATGACGCAGTGTTCCACGCTGTCAGCGGCCTTCGGAAGATCTAGTGTTGCCACGTAGATTGATTTAACGTTTGGCACGACTGCGTTTATTCTTTGCGCTAAAATTTTGTGGAGGACTCTAGCAAGGATGGAGGAGATAGAGATCGGTCAAAAGTCTTCTGTGGAGTTGGCAGCGTCGTATACGATGCCGTGGAGACGCTCTGCCTGGAATCTGGTAGTGTTTGATCTCGGCAGATTCTGCAAGTATATGAGTAGAGGACTGGTGATGGTGGGAGAGGGGGGAAAAACCTTTCTTTTCCCGGCGGTGGCCCCGCTTCATCTCTCAGTCATGGTGATGGTAGGGCTCCGTCTCCTAGAAGGTTTATCTACAAGGAGGTTGAAGTAATGTTGGACCAGGTTCTTGTATACCGGGGAACGTCGGTGCTGGCTGATGGCTGCCGTGGTTCGATTGGGAAACGCCTCTTGGAGAGCCTGGTTGATTGAGCGGACTCGTCGGGTGATCAACTTGGTTTCTTGACAAGCGAGAAGGGAGGATTCTTTTATCGTCCAACCGATTATCTGTCTCTCTGCACTGATCCGCTGGTTGTTCCAGGCCGTGTGGGCACGTCGATAGTGTTGTCCCCTACCGATGGTGGTTTGTAAGCTTCTATTGGACCCGAGGAATTCGCGCTGGAAGATGGCGTTGTTCGAAGAAGGCTGAATGTTGAGAGAGGTCGCTGGAGCAGACCAGCCTGTGAATCGTCTGCTGCTGTCATCCGAAGATTAGTTTGTAGTGGTAAGGCCAGCTTAAGATGGCCGGAGGGATTGGCAGCTCCTAAGCCCTACGTCACTGCGACTCCAATTCATGCTAAGCATGGGCGAGTGTTTCCACTGGGGAGGAGACGTTCCCAGAGTCTCCTCAGTCGAGATAAATTCAGATAAAAGCTTCCGTCAGGTGGAAGGAGGATTCGAAGGCACGATCCTAGAGTCGTGAGGCAAATCCGCTACCACTGAGCCGAAGCTCTCTGTATCTTGCTACACCTGGTAGCAAATCCGGCAGCTTGTGAGAGAGCCGGTTAAATGCAAGCACCGATATGCCGCAGACGACTCGGTATGACCACTGACACCTAATTGTAAAGCGTAAAATTTTCTGCTCTTTCCATTTCTGGAGTCAAAAATAGCAGTTCCCATTAAAAAAAAAAAACACTTTGACCTTGAAATAACCTTGAAAATTGTGTTCAAGGTCAAAGTCGGTGGTACCATTAGGTGGCCCCCTTTGCGTTCTAAAACATTTGTATTTATCATTTTTTGCTCCGAGTACATCTTCTACCAATTGCTGGGGGTGGGCGATTAAAATGAGACACCTTATGTATATATATATATGGGCAGTTCTCTGGTGAATCGAGAAGTCAAAATTTTTTTTTTTAAATCGCCTAAATTGCTTCGTAACCATCCCATATGTTACCCTGAATTTTTTCAGAATTTTTTCACTTCTAGTTTTTTAGTGGCAGAGGGTCAAAGTTGGTGATTTTAGTATTTTCTGCATTTTTTACCGGTTTTGATTAATTTATAACTCCTCAGGGAAGGATTTTTCACGATTAAAACAAGAGAACTTTTTTTTATAAAATTTTCTTGGTTTTTCAACAAAAATTTTCTCAAAGCTGTTTGTGTACACTGTCATTCACATAGGGTAGAACCCTCGGTTAGTGTGTCTTTAAGCAGACGAAATGTCCGTATTAGTTTGTGTCGTTAACTATTTATAATTAAAAAATAAGTTATCAAACAGTGTTTTTTGTTGTATAAATTAACATTTTGGTGCTTTTGCGTGCGTGTGTGTGTGTGTATGTGTGCGTGTGTGAGTTTTGATGATGATGAGATCTGGAAGATTATCAAATAACGTGCTGGATGTTGCAATGGCACAGGGCGGAGATGGAATCCTTAATGGCAGAAAGTGCAAATGTGAACAAGCAGAAGGATCTTTATAAAAGTCAAATTGCGCAGATCAGGGAGGCATACAGTGCTTTTCAGCAGTGTACAGATATAAACTCTAATAATTCTGAACAAGCAGTGAACTCTATTGTGACAGGTACGAGCCCTTTGCGTCAAAATAATCTGAGTACGGCTATGCATGACGATAACCATTCTCGCGTCGGACATAGTGATCAATTTTCAAATATAATACCGGTGAATCATCTAACTGAAACTATTCGAAATAATAATGTACAAAATTTTTGCAACCGGGTATACCTTTTGACATTGTAATAGCAATAGTCTTGAAATTTCAAGTACAACAAGTATATATTATGGCGAAAAAGGTAGGTTCAATAGAACTTATAGAGTGTTGAAAAATAATTTATGTGTAAAGTGGTTGCTGAATCAGAAAAACTATACATAGTGTTTTTTCGTTTCGAGGGTTGACCCTTCTCATTGTTTAGTATTTTTATTTTTACTTTTATTTAAAGAATGTAAGGTAGTCAACATTACTATATCATACACATTTGCATTCTGAACAAGAATTTCCTTTAGGCTTTGCTTGGATGAATCGATAAACAACCTCCATTTTTCTGGCATGTATAAATTTAGTTTGAATTGGTCGATAAGTCCTTTTACATCTGTACAGTACGCTAAATTATATTCCTCAGTGAAGTATTTATCAAATGCTTCTTCTCGGTTTCGATAGAATGTAACATTTAATTCGGTGGCCATCAACTCTGCTGTATCTTTGGGTAATCTTACTCTCCTAAACATGTCATTCAGTTAAGATTGCAAGATATTTTTTGGATTTGACTCTATACCGGCAGGAACGTATCTTCTTCAGTATCCAAAGACATTCCTTCTTCACTCTCTTTGATTTCACTATCTACTTCCACCACTAACTCACTTATCATAGCAAGACTTTGTTTTTTGACATCGGGATTTTCACATTGTTCTTCCGGATATTTATCAACTTGCGAAACATCAAGCCCTTATATAAAGCTGACTCGTAAATTCTCATCTTTCAAACCTTCGACTAATTTTATCTGTGGACGCTGTGTACTAGATACAGATACACATACTATTTTTCCTTACACATTTTATTTATCCCAGTCGCAATTGTCATGCAATAGTAAGAGTCACTTTACTCCAGGATTTCCAGGTTTGTTTAGGAGTCAAACTTTTTATTTGACTTTTCAACACACTATATTAACTTTATTTCATGTAATAAAACGTGTAGAACAATCAGGTTTTACTTAGAACCCATGGTATCTGTTCATGTTTGATAGTCGAGATAGAGCAAATCATTATAAAATAAAACCATGGCCAGCCAGGCCATCACTCATCCCTGGTTCAAGTAATGTTATTAGACGACCTTTTGTAGATCCTCGAAAAATTATTCTACCTTCTTTGGATACAAAACGTGGATTGATGAAACAATTTGTTCAAGTTTCCGATAAAGAAGGTCGATGCTTTAAGTAATTGGAAAGCGTCTTTACAAATGTAACGCGCTCTCTCGGCTTTTGGCTGTCTCGTGAGACACATTGCACAGCAATTTCAACCAGGGATTTTCCTCATCTGGTTTTTTTACTAGCTCACTCATCCTCAGCTACACTCATCACTGGTACAACTCAAAATTGAACATCGTGATCTTCATGTTCATCACAAGGGCACCCTCATCTCACCATCAATGAAGTGACCGTTGCAATATACAACAGCACACCTGCAAGGTAAATTATTATTGTCATGGATACATCTCAGCACGCGTGCTCCAACATTGAACATGATACATCCTATGACCAGGGGGCAATTCTCAAGCATACAGAAATAGAATTATAAATTGTAACTTGTATAGTCTTTAACCTTTAAAGGGCCGGAGGGCCAATATATCGGCTCGGTCTATGATAGGAACATTGTACATAGTTGATGGGTGATACAAAACATGAATTTGGGCACTTTCAAAGGAGGTTTCGAAACCTCAAAACCCGGCCCTTTAAAGGTTAAGTATCATAATTTGCAATATATGATATATTTTGTGACGAAGTCACAAGTAGCCTCGTGGTGCCGTCGGAGAGCGTGCGGCAGCCATGTTGGCCAGCACCGGCCGGCCGTAGTGCGCCGCGCACACGCACTCGCGCACTATCCAACCACACGCGGATCGCGGACGGAGAGAGGGAGCGCGCGAGGAGAGACACTACGTCGCGCACGGGGAGGTCGCGCGACGCGGGGAGAGCCTCCGGAGGCAGCGCGGAGAGAGAGAGGGAGCGCGCGAGAAGAGGGGAGCGCGGAGAGAGAGCCCAGCCCGATACGCGCGGTACGAGAACGCGTGGCTTACTGATAAGCCACGTGCGCCGAGTACCACGCGCATCGGCGGGAGTAGGGAGAGCGCGCCGAGGGGGGAGCGCGCGGGGAAGGAGAGAGAGACTGAACGGAGAAGAAGGAGCCACGGAGTATGTATGGATTGAGAAGGACGACTCGCGCGTACAATTCGGACCGTAGGGGGCGCGTAGAGTGGGAATAAGAGCCTCAACTCACACTCTATTTAAAGTTCAAATAGACTTACGACCTACCCTCAAGGATTTCAAGGTTAGGATCACTGCACACATTATACGCCAAGGTTCATCACCTCTGCCGTCAGAGAAATGTGAGCAGCTCATTTGGAATCGTACAAGGAAGTTAAAATTGGCAGAACCTACATTTGCGAAACATCAACCAGTGGATGTTCTCGGTGCTGACTATTATGGTCAAATCATCAAGCCTAATCTCATCAAAGGAAGTGTGACTGAGCCAGTTGCACAATTATAAATTTTTGGATGGATACTCATAGGTCCCTATCATTCAGCTGATCAACATAAGACAGTACATCATACAAAGGTTGCAATCAATACTGAGGAATTGCAGAAGTTACTCACGGGTTTGGGTTCAAAAAGAGTCACCCTCAACAGCTACTGTCAAACTCAGCAGGGAAAAAGCATTATGTAAACAACATTTTGCTGAAACTCACACTAGAGATACTCATAGACGATATCAAGTAAGGTTACCTCTCACCAAATCAGCTGATGTTCTGGGGTGCTCATTTGGTTAAGCTAATCGCGCGAGATATTAGTTAACAAACCGAGACTGTTGCGTAAGTGATTCCTGAATTATTGCCACGTAGAATCGAGAGTCGAGACAGACCTCACTGACCTCCAGGAGCGCAATGACAGTACGAGTTCTGAAAGCGCAAGTCGGTCTTGCAGTTCTGAGCTGTTTCGCGAACGAGGCGCCGGAAGAGCAACTTACAGATAAGTTCCGTTCTCTTCTGGTAGTGTCAGATCTGGCAGGCGGCGACGGTTCCCGGCCCGCAGGTAGCGGTGAGGCTTCTTCATGCCTCCGGTCGCCGTCGTACTCTTACGAGCGGCCTTCGTCGCGAGCTGCTTTCGCGGGGCCTTGCCTATAAGCTCGATTGTCTTACTTTTCTCTCGGCCAGTCGGTCTTAGGCGAGCGACGAATAGGCCACGTCGAGGGAAATTCATTGTAGCATTTCCTGCATTGTTCCTCCTTCAAGTACGAACAGTTTAGGTTTTTTTTCTGAGTACGACGGCGACCGGAGGCATGAAGAAGCACCGCTACCTGCGGGCCGGAGACCGTCACCCTCTGCCAGATCCGACACAACCAGAAGAGAACGGAACTTATCTGTAAGTTGCTCTTCCGGTGCCTCGTTCGCGAAACAGCTCAGGACTGCAAGACCGACTTGCGCTTTTAGAGCTCTGGCTGTCATCGCTCTCCTGGAGGTCAGTGAGGTCTGCCCCGTCGGTCGATTCTACGTGTCAATAATTCACGAATCATTTACGCAACAGCCTCGGTTTGTTCGATAATATCTCGCGCGATTATACGGAAAATCGAGGCCAAAAATCCAAAGTACTGACTAACGAGCAAGATTTTAAACAATTATTCGAAAATTTATTCGACGAATATTTTGTCAAATAATTGTTTATTCAAAAATTTATTCGTCGAATGATTTTTCGAATAATCGTTTATTCGAAATTTTGTTCGTCGAATAATTTTTCGAATAATCGTTTATTCGAAATTTTATTCGACGAATAAATTTTCGAATATTTTTCAAAACAACTCTAAAGGGTTATTTGATACACGAAATGACTTTATAACACAAAATTTTCTCATTATATTTAATATTCTCGAAAATAATATTTTTATTCGAATAAATTTTTGCGGACGAATAATTAATAATGGTTCAGACCACACCAGTTATGGTGTCAAGGACCAAGTTGACTCTGCCAGGATGAGTCAGCTTGGCTAACTCAAGAGAACTTTATTGAAGACAACAACCTCCCAGAAGCAAGGGCTAAGGTCACACTCACCGCAGCCAAGTTAAACTCAACCACCATATGAAATCTCATCGATCATTACTCATCACTCACTCAACTCTTCAGAATCACTGGATGAATAATGCTCGCAAGATTTCTATGATCAATTTAAGGCTAAAGGCAACATTCACTCTGAATAGAAACTCACTCAAATTGAAGGATTACTCAACTCGAGGCCGTTGGAACCACTCATTATCAGTAAAGATCTAGAAGACATAACCGCACTCGCACCAGTGCACTTTCTCACAGGAAAGGCACTCAACTCAGTGTCTGAACCAAGCTTACTCAACCTCAACGAATCAAAGCTGTCCGAATGACATCTCATACGACAAATGACTGAACAATTCTGGCAGCAGTGGTCTACTCAATATTTACAATGATTTCAATCTATATCTAAATAGCATTATGCATCACATGAGATTCAAGTCGGTTCATTCATTTTACTCAGTGATGAAAGATCACCACCAAGTAAATGGCTTCTCGCTAGAGTTACGCACCTTCATCCCGGAATGGACAAACTCATCAGGGTAGTTGCAATCAAGACAGCTACCACTCAACTCACACGGCCAATTACTAAACTGGTTGATGGTGGGCGAAATGTTGGGGAATTTCCTTAATTTGAATCTCGTGCGGTTGCACTTAGTAGGTGTACTCACGATGCTGCGGTCATCAACTCATCAAAGGTACTCCTCATCATCACAACGGCAATGCTCTCGTCGCCCAGGAGCAACTCACCACGGATTCTTCAGACAGCGGACATGCAACAGGTAACTTCAAAACCACAAGCGCTTACAACTCAGAACACGTGCGCTGTCGTTGAACGCGTTGCATGGGATGACACGACGGTCGTTCTCAAGCGCGATTGGATCAATAATATCTTATCGCGCACACTCAATCGGTGTACAATAAATCAATAATATTTAATTGTAACGTTTATTTCATCAGCATCATCGTCGCTCATCAACGTGACTCTGCATATTTAAAGAGAAAACTCCCTGAGTCACTCACCGGAAATATTATACGGAAATACTCCCTTAGGCCAAACTCCCTTGTAAAGGGAATTCACATTATGTAAATAAACTTATATTTAAAATAACTGTAATCTCATTATAAACGTGGGTTCTGCCTGTGAGAAAAAATTATTGTAATAATTGATGAACTATCGATTGTAATTTGTATAGTATTCAAGTATCATAATTTGCAATATATGATATATTTTTCTTAAAATGGTGTAAGCCTCATTTTATTCAAATACCCACAGCATGTCCTCACATAAAGTTTGTAATTCTCAAACATATACCAATAGTGTACCTATGTTTACAAGAACGTGATTTTGACATTAAATACTGTACAGGTGTCGACAATATGGTGGCTGATTTTTTCAGCAGAAATTTTATTAATTGTTCTCTAGTGAATCGACAAGAAAATTATTTAATTTGTAATCTGGTAAAAGTATTTATCGAATTAAAGTCCTGTAGAAAATCAATCATGTCGCTTGTTAATTGCTAATGTTTGTAAACATAGGGAACTCATTCATTTGATTAAAGATTTGCGACGATTCCAGAAAGGAGATGCTACACCAAGTCAACTAATGTCAAAACAAACCGCGCATTTTACCTTACCGTTTTCAGTTACGGGTAACTGAAAACGGTATTGTTTCTGAAAAATGAACCGAGACGATTGATAAAAAATCATGTTACTATCCGCTTGTTTTGTCAGTGATTCGGATTGCTCAGTAATAATGAGCATACAAATGAGACATGCAGGAAGTTATAAACTTTTTCATTACCTTCCGAGTTATTTTTGTAGGGGTGGTATAAGGAAAGCTCTTAAAGCAGTATACGTGAGCTTGTGATACGTGCTAACGTGTAAAATACTTAAATTATTAAATGAAAAGAGGGTATTTTGCGGTCCTTTGTCTTAAAAAATTGCAAGAAAATTATTTTGTTCAAGGTGGTCTTCTATCTACTGGTCTCTAGAGCCAAAACTACTTGAAAAATTAATTCAAATAATATTATATCATAAAAATGTATAAATACTATAAATGTCACTTATTTTTTATAACATTATCTAAGATATAGATCATCCAACCATTTCATCCAGAATTATAGTATTTTGAAAAAAAAAACTTTTAAACCGTTTGATGCATTTTTATGAAACGAAAAGCATATTGGTTGGTATAGGTGTCTCTATGGTATATTGCTCTAGAATTTAAGAATATTCTGATTAAGTATTTTTTTAATCATAAAAACTACTTTTTAATTCTAGAGAAATATATCATAGAGGAATATATAACAAGTAATTTTTTTTGGGGTATGAAAATCTACGAAGTGATATATAAAAAAAATTGAGAATATACATATTATATTGTACAGTGCTCAGGTTTCGTGCGAGGAGAACTTAAGCGATCAAGTTCCGCTGTGGGAACTTGAGACCGCCTTGAAGTTCCATGCGAAGGGAACCTGAGAGAGTTCAAGTTCCACTACGATACAGACAGCGCGCGACACACATATGTATACCTCCCCACTCCGTATACGTGCAAGAGCCGTGAGCGACGCTGCCGCGGGCCACGAGTCTCTCTGTCTCTCGACCGACGGACTCTGATGCGCAAGCACGGGCGCTGCGAGCATGCTACGCTCGCATGTATTCGTTGCTCATTTATAATTAAATACCATTTGTTATTATTAAAAGTGATCAAATCTTTCATTCATGAACCAACTTCCATCATCCACTTCAACATGGTAGAAGAGCGTGGTTGTTGTTTTGCTTCTGTTCTCTACGTCGCCCTCGGGTAGCGTAGGGATAGCTGAAGTGCAAGAAAATTATCGTACTTAAAAGTGACACGTACAAGTAAAAAAAAAAAACTTTTACTTAAAGTTAAAGAAATCAAAATGGCTAAATTAGCAAAAATTAAAGACATCACTCTACCAATTTTCGATGGAGAAGATTATTCAAGTTGGAAATTCAGGTTGATGACCTTGCTCGAGTACAAGGAATGCAATGAACAAGCTATGAGGCAAATGGCTGCCACAGATAAGAAGCCAAAATGGAAAAAGATGGATTTGAAAGCAAGAAACATTGTAATTAGTACAGTTTCAAATAAACAGTTAGAATATTTAACAGGATGCAAGACGGCTTTTGAGATGCTTAACAAATTCGATAGCATGTACCTAACACAGTCTACAGCGTTCAAATAACATCTCGAGTAAAGAAGGAAGAAATCAAATTGGCGAACTACAGTTCAGTAGAAGAATTTTTCGTTGAGTTCGAGAGAACAGTGAATGATTTTAAGACTGCAGGCGGAACGATAAATGAAGCAGAGAAAATGAGATATTTAATCAGAGCATTGCCATTGTTTGTTTGTTTGTAATATCATTTATTAACGCTCTGGAAGATCTCCCCTTAAGCGCGGACAAAGTAAGTACAATGTAATATAACATTTGGATTCATAATCGTGTTAGTATATAGAATTACAATTAACAAAAGAAAAGAAAAAAAAATTTATTACAAATTAAAAAAATAAGTTGTAAACAAAAATCGACGTGACATTGGGATAGTTACATTGGAGATTTCGTCGATGTGATTCCAGAAGCACAAAGGGCAGTAGATTATGTCAAATCAAAAATCAAAAAGAAAATTATAACAAACACTATTACCGAAAATAAAAATAGTGTCAGCACATTCTTCACAAAAACTAAAGGAAAATGCTACAATTGCGGACAACAAGGACGTTATTAATAGGACTGCCCACAAGCTCAACACAGTAGCGGTAGAGGTCGAGGCCAATCCAGAGGCAACGGCAAAGGCAACAATAAGAGGCAGATTCCACAGAGGACGAGGCAGAGGACGACGTCAACCCGTCAAGCCTTCGTGTTAACAACAAGGCAACAATACATCCGCGACGTGGTCAGCACAAGTGTGTAACTCAGAAGTAAACAAGGTAAATCAAAAATGCGAAGACGAAAATAATGTAATTAACTGGCTAATAGATAGCGGGTGTACAGACCTTATAATACAAAGTGATAAATTCTTTGATAAGTATGTAAATTTGAGAGTTCCGATTGATGTTAAATTGCCAGATGGTAAAAATTTAAAAGCCACTAAATTAGGAAACATAAAGATTTTAATTAAAAATTATTACAATGAAAAACAAATTGATTTGAAAAATGTTTATTACGTTGAGGGGATTAAACAAAATTTATTAAGTATATAAAAAATAACAGAAAATTGCACAATAGTATCAAAGAATAAAAGTGCGAAAATCTATAATAAATTGAGAGAATTAGTTGTAGTTGTATATAAGACAGACAATTTACATTGCATTATATTCAGTAAAATTAACGGATAAAGAGAAATGGCATAGAGCACTTGGACATATAAATTTTCAATACTTGAACAAGTTAGTAAACAGTAAGTTAGTCGAAGGTCTACTAGACAAACTTGAATGGCCCAAGTAGCCCAATAGTTTACGATGGAGAAAAATATTTCCTAACTTTTATTGATGATTATAGTAAATGTACTAGAATATTTTGTATTAAAAATAAATCAGATACTGCCAATTGTTTTAAAGAATTTGTCAATTTAGTTGAAAATAAATTTAATAAAAAAATAAAGAAATCACGTTGTGACAATGGCAAAGAATATTTAAATAAAGAAATGTATGATTTTGTCAGAAAGAAAGGAATAGAATTATTACCATGTCTACCCAATGTCCACGAATTGAACGGAGTAGTGGAAAGGTACAATAGGTCAGCTATGGACACTGGTAAATGTTTCATGAAAGAAGCGAATATACATAGGAGGTACTGGCCAGAAATAATGAAATCAGTAGCTTATTTAAAAAATCGTACTATTGCAAATACACAGGAAAATAAAACTCCTTATGAAATATTTTTTAAAGAAAAACCTAATGTAGAGCATTTAAAAATTTATGGGTGTAGAGTATTTGTAAGGGTGCCAGAAGCTTTAAGACAAAGTAAATGGGATAACAAAGCTGAATTAGGTATACTCGTGGGATATACACAAACCGGTTATAGAGTACTTGTAAATAATAGAGTTATTAACGCGAGACATGTACAAGTCGTTGAAGAGAACGTGAAATTAGTTTGTTTAGAAAAACAAGAGAATGAACAAAATAGAGACTTTGAAAATATAAGTGTTAATTTAGAAAATGCAAATAAGTCTGAAAATCCTGATAATGTTCAATTGAATGAAAATCTGGAAAATATACAAAATGAAAATATTGAAAATCTAATAAACTTCCAAGGTACATCTTCGGATAACTTGGAAGTTCCGAGAATATCCGCTCGAACAAAGAGTCCTGTAAATAAATACGGAAATCCTGTATCATATTCTATTTATGTAAATTATACCGATGTGAATACGCCTTGTAAATTTGAGGAGGCGATGAGAAGTGTAAATAAAAAAGAATGACAGAAAGCAATGAATAATGAAATTGAGTGTATAAATAAAAACAGTACCTGAAAATTAGTTAATAAAGTGAAAGGTAAACGGGTACTTGATATAAAATGGGTATACACGAAAAAGTTAAATAATAAGTTTAAAGCGAGATTAGTTGTAAGAGGCTTCGAACAAAAAGATGTAATTGATGACATATATTCCCCAGTAGCTAAAAGTCAAACATTAAAAATTTTATTATCTTAGTGTTGTCATAATGGTTTAAAAATTGAACAAATGGATGTAGAGAGTGCATTTTTAAATGGTAAAGTTAACTCTGAAGTATATCTCAACCAGCCAAAAGGTTATAAGGATGGAATAGAAAGAGTATATAAATTATCAAAAGCGTTGTATGGATTGAGAGAAAGTCCAAGAGATTGGAATGCTTCGATGAATTTATGACAAGTTTAGGTTACGAGAAAAATAATATTGAATCATGCTTACATGTAAAGGGAGAAGGTGATAATATTATTTACGTCCTTATGAATGTCGATGATTTATTAATTTGTAGTAAAAAAGAAAAAGAAATTAGATTATTATTTCAAATAATAAATATAAAATACCCAGCCAGTGTTATGAAATACATTACCAATATCTCATCCAAAATCTGAAAAAGCCAACATTCTCATGACTAAAAGTACATAAGTATACCAGAGTTAATAAAACTATTTTGTCAATTATCACTTGATTTTGCATATTTAATCAGAGCATTGCCATTGTTTGTTTGTTTGTAATATCATTTATTAACGCTCTGGAAGATCTCCCCTTAAGCGCGGACAAAGTAAGTACAATGTAATATAACATTTGGATTCATAATCGTGTTAGTATATAGAATTACAATTAACAAAAGAAAAGAAAAAAAAAATTATTACAAATTAAAAAAATAAGTTATGAATGTCGATGATTTATTAATTTGTAGTAAAAAAGAAAAAGAAATTCAAAGTTTGAGAATGAAAGATTTAGAAGAAATTAAAGAATATCTTGGAATAAATGTAAATTTTGATTGTAGAAACGGAGAAATGATATTGAACCAAACAAAGTATATAGAATCATTAGCTGATAAATATCAAATTAAAGAAAATAATAGATTACATAATACTCCTATGGCAATAAACTTAAAACTTGAGAACGGGGAAGAATATAACTCAAATTTTAAGTTTAGTAATTTAATTGGTGCTTTATCACACATAAGCAATGCTACGCGACCAGATATTAATTACAGTATTAATTACTTAAGCAGATTTCAAAATTGTTACAATGAAACACATTGGAGATATGCAATTTGAGTTTTAAAGTATCTCTATTTAACAAAAAATTTTAATTTAAATTATAAAAGAAACATAACTTATGATACAGTAGATTGTTTTGTTGATGCTGATTGGGCTGGTGATACTACTGATAGAAAATCGACGACAGGCTATGCAATTAGAGTTTTTGGTAACGTAATTGTCTGGAAATCGTGTAAACAAAAAACAGTAACAAAAGTGTCAACATATGCGGAGTATGTTGCCCTATCCGAAGTAGTGACACAATTAAAATTTATTAAAGAATTGATGAAAGTGTTTAAAATCAATTTTAATGATTCAATAAAAATTTATGAAGACAATTTGGGTGCGATAAATATTGAAAATTATGGAAACTTTACGAAAAACTCTAAACATATTGAAATACACTACCACTTTGTGCATGAAAGTGTGAGAGATAAAGAAACTGAAATTATTAAAGTCGATTCTAATGACAAGGCGCTATGTAAAGAAAAAATTACTAAATTCAGAGAATTGCTAAATGTAAAATGAAAATGATGAAATAGTACAATATAAATGTAAGGAGGCGTGTTGAGAATATACATATTCCGTGCAAGGAGAGCTTGAGCGTTCAAGTTCCGATGTGGGAACTTGAGACCCTCTTGAGCTTCCATGCGAAGGGAACCTGAGAGAGTTCAAGTTCCACTGCGATACAGACAGCGTGCGATACAGACCCACTCCGTGTATGTAAGAGTGTCACGTGTTATGCGAGAGTCGCGAGCGAGCGACGCTGCCACGGGCCACGCGTCTCTCTGTCTCTCGACCGCCGGACTCTGAAGCGTAAGCACGTGCGCTGCGAACATGCGACGCTCGCATGTATTCACTGCTCATTTATAATTAAATACCATTTGTTATTATTAAAAGTGATCAAATCTTTCATTCTTGAACTAACATCCATCATCGACTTCAACAGACTACATTTTGAGACGAGCGCAAAAACAACGTTATTGAATACGAACGCAGGTATAAATTAAAGATTCGTAATTATAATAGTTAAGTGTAAACGCATCATGTTTTCGTAAAAATATTTACTTTGGGATTGGTCATGAAGATGACTTTTTTCTTTTTATTATTATACGTCCTGCACGCAGATTCGGATTCTTTTGCGGGCGTTAACAACGGTGAGTCGGTACTTGAATATGTAGCCTCTGGCTTGATGCTCATAATGTTCTCGGAGTGGAAGTAGGCCGGTTTTAGGTGCTCTATTGAGACGTTGCGTGCTTCACCGTTTGCACTGAAGCACTCTACTTCGCGAGTAGGAATACATGAGTACAGAATGCGAGATTTTTGTAGACGAACGCGCGCGTTTTGTTTCGGTGTGCAACAGGAACTGGACGGACCTGTTTAACATATTCCCTGAAGTCTTCAAGGGAGTACGGCGGGTTTCGTTTGAAGTCTCGTTATAAGAAGAATTCTCCCGGAAGACGCAGCGCCGTGCCATATACGAATTTGGGAGGCGAAGCAGTGGTGACGAGATGAATACGAGTGCACAGACCGAGAAGTGCCGTTGAAAGTACTCGTGTCCAATTTTTCGCATGGCGCATGATTACCGCTTTGAAATCTCGGTGCCAGCGCTCTACCAACCCATGTGCGGCTGGGTGATAGGCAGTTATGCGTATTTTTTCGGAGTCCAGCATTGGGAGGAGTGCTAAGGAGAGTTTTGCCTCAAACTCTGAACCCTGATCAGTCATTACGTGAACTGTTACGCCGAAATGCGAGACTCATTGATTGTCGAATTCGCGCTCTACCGTGTCTGCTTGTTTGTCCGAAATTGGCACTGCTTCAGGACATAGCGAGAATCTGTCCACTATGGTGAGACAATATCTGTAATGTAATGTAATGTATTTACTTATTTTTCATTAAAAAAAGCTACATTTTTGCATGCTATCATCCCCCATTCGCCCAGGCGTGTGTCTGTTACGTGGGGAAAATCCAATAGGAAAATCACATGGGATAAGTCCTATTGGGAAAACCCGCCCCACAACGGTACAATTATTTGGTACATAATAGTTTTAATTTGTGCAATCATTACAAAGTCATGGCATCTGCCGAATCACAATATTAATCTCTTTAGGTCTAATTGTTATATTTGATTACACAGTTGTTAAATTTTCATTTACAATTACAAAATTCATATTGCTCGTCATGTGATATTTCCTAGGAAATAAGCTTATACTGCTCTATTAAACAGCAGTAACGTCGAATTCTATGCCTATTATCGGTATTAAAAATACAATCGACGTCGCATGATTTCTGCAGTGAATGCTTCTTGATCGCTACTTTGAAGCTGCTTACCGAAGGAAGACACCTAATATTCCGCGGAATCGAGTTCCAAAGACGCGCACCTCGAGACCGTAATGATTTTAGTCCTATGCCAGTACACGATCGTGGAATTGCTAGCTCCCTACAGTACGTTCAGCTTGAGGTTCTATCCTGACATTTCTGAAATAACGGAGCGAAATGCGTGGGTTAGCGTATGTTAATAATTGTGTGTAACTGTACGGCTGTGAAGTACGCTTTTCTCCTTCTTAGTGCAAGCCATTCTTACTGGTTTCGATACGGACTGATATGGTTATCCCTCTTGATCCCATATACGTATCTCACACATGAACTTTGCAGTCTTCATAACCTTGCCTGTAATTCTACTGACACATCAAGACACACCAGTGAGCAATAATCGAAATGAGCTTCAGTAGTGCAGGATTGAAATCGACTGAGCCCATATAGGGCTCTGTTAACCTTTCGGCTAACTGCATCCGCTTGCGCCTTCCATGACAGTTTCGTGTCCATTATAACACCGAGGTTTGTTACAGTGTCGACAAAAGGGATGAAAACGTCGAATTTAATTTCATTTAAATCCTCCGCATTCTTTGTCCGAGATCGAGACACGTGGAAAATATACGTTTAATTATTTTGGAGAGAACCCGTAGAGTTCTTCGCGAGCCCGACTTTGCCGTAGAAGACCTAAACTTCTTAATTCCCTACAGATATCTTTCCCGCTGCCAAGAGCCTCGAATATTTTATTTTGCATAAACGATTGGCATTCTTTCCGGTGTTCGTGATTACGGGTTCTAAGATATCTCCGACGTGAAGCATCGCGTTTATCGTACAACTCTTTAAGTTTCGCGTCAGCCCACGGTGGTTGATTTTTTTTGTTGGGATGGAATTTTTTGACTGGAGCTACTTCATCTAAAGCCTTTATGATATTCTTATTTAGATGTTCTAAATAGGAATTAATTTCTGCATCGGCGCAATCAAGAGATGACCAATCGCATTCATTTAAGGTGGCTCCGGTGCGCTGGGCCGTATCATTGGGGGCTTTTCGGGTGCATTGCATTTTTACTTAGAGAATCGACAAAATTATAATAAATTTTAGTTAATGACAAGTTGTAAAGTATTCTTAACCATTTGAGCACCCTGCAACGTTAAAAATAAGAATGTTATTCATTAATACTGGTCAGATGCTACGGCCCTGCTAGTGTATTTATTATTAGATTTTGACATGCCATTGTAAATTATAGATAATAAACAATTATTTGCACGTTTATTTTTGAAGAACTTATGTATTTTCAACTGATAATAGGAAAATTAGTACTCAAAAATTGTTCTTCTCCTATAAGAGCCTGTATGAAAAGTACGAATTTCAACGAATTTTAACATTTTTTTCCTTTTCCATTTAGTCGGTGACCCTATTCGGGACAAACTCCACTAAATAGCTTAAACGTGTCAGAAGTTCTTATTGTCGTATAGCCTTGAAATTACGATATGTAAATTTTCCTAAAGTATGCCTCTGAGAAACTGGCAAGCAAATAACAACATTAATTATGTTATGAGTGCTGCGAAAAGTGGCCGCCGTATTATTCGAGTCAAGTCCTATGTCATCATCGTCGACAAAGACTACGTCAATCCATGTGTGAGATCACTCAAGCTTTTTTACAAGTTTAGAATAATATATAGAATCGAATAATCAAATAAAATATTGATTTTTTTCGAAATAAAGTGTAAAAATTAGTTTTGAAAAATTTGATTATCTGAATATATTATAAGGTCATACTACGCAGGGGGACCTGGAAAGTATGGTTCTGCTGTAAAATATTTAAAAAAGATAGGTGTTGTAATCTACAAACTATTATTTAAGCAACTGTATATATTTCAATAAAGTTAACGCAAGGAGTGGATATATCTCGGGTCACTAAATGATAATATTCTACTATTAATACTAAACGTTAACATTTATTAAAATATTAAATGTAAGAGAAAATATATAAATGTAAGAAATATTCAAAAATACGTTGAGTGTCAGATGGGTCGCTCCCAGAAATCTAACTAATATCCGAATGATCTCCGTTTCGAGACACGGAGTCGCACGATACAACAAGTTTCAATACGACACAATACAACACTTTGTTACGGTAGAGCAAGACTAGGGACGCAAATTCAAGTGCGAGATCGCTAGCGCTTTTACTACGATAAGAATACGTTTCGATAAGAGTTTCGGCAGGGCGCGTTTCATGACATGAGTACAAGAGGCTGTAGCCTGATTACTTACCAGTCTGTAGCTGGCGGAAGAGCCCAAAGTTCGCTGGTGCTCGCTGAATCGGTTTGCAATAGGTGTTGTCGCTGGAGATAGCGGCCGGTTGGGATATTGGCAATCAACGGTGTTCAGCGGCGACAGTTTGAATCGACGATGGTTGCGCGATGATAAGATCTCTCTCACGAACAGCCAAAAACTACTATTACTAATAATTACTAATTTGCGATACGAAAATTGTTCGCACGAACTACTACTCGTAGGGGCGGTCCACAATGGAATGTTGACAGATGCGAACTCAGAATCAAAAAATAGTATATGAACCATAGGCGTTCAGGGGATTACTATCACTCGTGTGAGTTTCACAACCTCGTTTTACTCAGCCGACAAACTCACACTCACACTCATGTCAGAATCCCCTGTTTCACGTCCTTGGCATATAATCTACTATTGCCTAGCTCCAATATAACGTAGTTGCTGTATGAGATTTTATTGGTTTGTACAGACATTTGTAAATTTTAAATTTTACTATGCCTTGAAGAAAATTCAATGTTTTTTAGCATATAAGTATATTAGTTTATAATTTGAGCAATGCTTGTTTTGGAGATTCATTTAGCATGAAAAAGCACGTTGAGATTCTATGGACAATGTATGTTATTTTATGTAAATACTAATACCAAGGATTCCATGTCACTTTGGCATATAACAACTTACTTAATTTTTAAGATAGTGTGCATTTGTAGATAATGTATATTATTTTGTTTATATAGCGGATTATATACGCATGTATTTAAAGTAAAAAGTTGACTCAATAACCGAATGACAATTGAGGCAATCAATATATTTAAAATACGTAGTTTTGAGTTTTCTTTTTAGTTACGTTCTTTATGTACATATGCAGTTATTTGTAATTCAACTGTTATTTAAATTGTGTGCTGTGTGATCCCCAATCGGAAGAGGGATAATTGTAACAAATCACTTTCATGGGGTAAATATGTGCATGTGTGATACATTGAGGGCCAAGTGTTTACTGAAGACAATAGATAATAGTATTGTTATTCCCACCATTATGTATGAAAAGAAAGCGAGTGAATGAAATAAATAAGTCGCATAAAAATGTGCGGTAGCTAGGATTCGAACACACGGACTCGTAGATTCTAATCCGGCAGTTTATCAACTGGGCTAATTTCACGAGATTTACTCGAAGATCTCACACGCATCCTACTCATATCGTTATGGTGACACGTCAGAGCTCGGATGTACAGTCGAGCCACTGAGCCCGTGACCACTGTGTACTGAATATTTAGTCTCCATACATTTCAGAAAGACAATTTCTGTCTTCTCTGCGCCGTGAAGAAGACGAAAGCATTTGCTTGTTTTTACTTTTCCGCACATTTTATCTTGCCTGTCTATTTTTTTTAGCCAAACCGGAGCTACTATCCCTGAGAAGAATAATGGAGGTTAAAGAAAAAACATGAATAAAATTTATAATTTAATAGTTTACCTCTAAACATGATGGTCTTCTTGAAGGTCGATAATTCAGTTTTCTTTTCTTCTTTGTCAATTTCTTCTTCGTGAGTAATCTTTTGGCAGGTAGCATAGGCACCAAAGAGTAAGCAGCAGTAACGTAGACAAAGCTTCGTCAATGTTCAGAGATTCCTTGATTGTTTGGTAAGAATTAGGCTCAATGGAGATAAGGCACTTGAGCAAACTTTTTTTTGAGGAAATAAAGTATAAAAACATTATTAGCAGCTCACTTGATAAACGTTCCTTATAAATACGAAATTAGATTGGCTCAAATACGGAAAAATAGAGTTGGGTTAGACAGGTGCAAGTCACTTATGACTACTGGCTATAACTTGATAGATTGTGAAGAAGCAGTTCCGTTGATAAGTACGATAGGTCACAAGGTGAAGAGATTAAAGGAAATAATAAAACAATTTCAATTAATTAAACTAGAGCGGTATTTGGCTCAGGCGGAAAGGTACTTGCTTCCCAAAACAAACATCGCTTAGATCTCACTTTCAATTCCCCGCTAGCGCAAATTTTTCGGAGGCATTTTCTCAAAAATGTTCTTTGGATTTTTTCGATGACGAAGAGCAAATCTGAAGCCCAGAGTTAGCGGCTGAAACTCTTATATAGACCTGATCTGAGGATCAGATTGTCGAAGTACAATGATTGTGTTGAGCGTATGTGTACCTCCATCATTGATTAGCACCGCAAGGGAGCAGAAACAGGGCCACGTTTAATAACATAAAAAAAATTAATTAAACTTGTATAATTAGCAATACCACTATTATCAAAACTTTCTCTCTGATTATATTTTAATAAAAAAATGTTTATATTACTACTTATCAATTATATTTTGTTTCAGGATATTACCAACAAATGACAGGTAGTGAAACAAAAACTACTGGATTGCATGTGCCTGGATTTCAACATTTGGATTGGTTACTTCCACAACATATTGATCTTGTCCCAGAATTATATTTTTTGTTTATAGCCTTAATGATGGGCCAACCAATAAAATTACTTCCGGCAGATTCTCAAGTAAGTATTTTAAACTAATGTCTTTATTAGTAAAATATTAGTCATAATAAAAAGTACTGTTGTTTAATAAGCAAATTTTTTGTGTAGCTTGATCTTGATAATGTTTGGAATTTCCTATTTGGGGTACCAGCAAATCATTCACTTTCTTCGTATGCATCACGAATCATCCTTTGTCCAGAAGCTATTGTAACACTTTTGATCATGGTGCGAACTATGATTAATAACTCCACAATAAGGTCTAAATTTGAGTATATTTATAATATTAAATATATGATTAATTAAAATTTCTTTACGACAATAATATTTGCAGCATGGAAACATTACCTGAATGGTTAAATGATTATCCGGTGACATTAATACAATTCTTATTTTTTCTTTACCACAATTTTACGGATTTTATGCAATTATTCATGAGTGCTGAAGTTCTAGGTGCTTTAGCAGGAACATTATTTCCAAAACCTATTAATTCCAGCGTAGACAGTAGTGGAGCTAGTACACCAGCAGATGAGGTATATATAAATTAATTTTTAAAGTATTTATTTATTGGAATATATATATACTGTAGGCCTTTACAAAAGTGTATATAAAATGTAATATGTATCAACAGCCAGTGTAGAAATCAGAAAATGACAATTTGTATAAATATCTGAAAAACATAGAATCCTAGTGGAAATCGTTTTTGTGAATAACCGTAAATAACTGTAATCTACTGAAAATAACTGAAAATAATTGTTTAGTTTGAGACGTAAATAACGGTTATTTTTAGTTATTTACAGTTATTTACAGTTATTCACAGTTATTCACAGATATTTACAATTACTTACATTTATTTACACTTTTGTGAATTAACAATTGTAAGAAAAAATGTGCTGATTTCCAGTGTTACATATTTTCAGTTACCGTTATTTTCCGTTTTTTTTTAAATTTATTTATTTTACTTTCAACGGACATTTCTGCCCTTTTATAAAAATTAATAGAAATATATGGCGAACTAAATGCAAATGTCCATGAAATTGCACATTTTGAAAAATACTTAATGAAGGTATGACAGAGCAACGCAGACGAAAAACAAAAGAAAAGAAAAAACAATGTAGTCATATATCTTGCCCGGTGGTGTAAGTTATTCCAATAAAACGCACAAAACACCAAGAAAAAAAATATACTATGGTTATTTACAGTTATTTACAGTTATTATTATTTTTTACAGTTATTTACAGTTATTCGCAGATATTTGCTATAATAACAATTTTATTTCGCATCAACAAAATTGTAAATAACTGTAAATAACTGTAAGAAATGGTAAATATTTGTAAATGACCGTTATGTACATCTCAAACTAAACAATTATTTGCAGTTATTTTCAGTTATTTACACTTATTCACAGTTTTTATAGATATTAATATTTTTTATTTTACTAGGGAAATATAATAAATAGCATATCTGTAAAAAAACAATATAATTATAATGATTCAGTGAAAGAAGGCGAACGAAGCTATTGTTGTGCAAGCAATAATTAGATGTTGAGTTTAAAGACAAGGCTCTACATTTAGCTTTCAATGAGTTCCACAATCTTTTTGATTGCTTGAATAGTGAGTGAAAATAGATGTCGGAAGAAGCACTATTTTCTTGAAATATGGATGTCTTGATATTGTTTGGAGTTGTAGTGAAAAAATATGGCATTTGATGGATTTTTAGATTCTGTAGTAGATTTTCAAGGTCAGCAGGTAATCACAAATGAGGTTTTGTTGGGCTTTCAAGGCAAGAAACATAGAAAATTATGGATGACGGCTTCGATTCTTTATTTGGTCGGCTCTGTAATGTTTCTATACTTTATAGCAGTCGGTGGGTGAAGAACAACTTAAGAAGAGTGATAGTGCTGTTGCAGCAGAAGAGGTTATAAAATTACAGAATAGCAACGAGTTGATGTGAGATTCTTGTAGTATAGCTGATAGTACGCGGTTGAAGGCTTATGTGAAGTTTCTGATGCGATCGGCAATTTTCTAGTTGGTTAAATACGAACCTATCCACGTGTATAAATTTTAGTGCATCTGTAGGTTTCATCACTTGGTTAACAACTAGTTCGTTATTGATTGTATCAAAGTCCTTAGAAAATTTATACAGGGTGTCAATAAAGTCCCGGGACGGCTGAATATTTTCTGAAGTACTTCATTTCTGAAAACGGTGAAGGTCATTCCTTTAGTAACTTTGAACAAGGAATCCGATGGTGACCTTGGATTTGACCTTGACCGTTTTCAGAAATGAAGTACTTTAGAAAATATTCAGCCGTCCCGGGACTTTAGTGACACCCTGTATATAAATTTATATCTGTGGAATTCTGCGGAAAGTTTCCCGTAAAGTGGTCGTAAAAATGGCGAAAGAAAAATTTGGAGTTACTCGATCCAACTTTGATGTCATGAAATGTTGGAATAGATCTCACTAGTCATTGGTGGTTTGGACCATAGATTTTAGTGCTATAATGTATTCTTGAACTCGTTGCTCAATGTATGCAATTTTAGTGCTGACTTTCGGGTATTATAGAATTGAATGTCTCAGATGAGTCTAAGAATGAGTAGTTTAAATTCATATAATATGTTGACATATTACAGTGCAAAAAAGAACTTCTTAGGGAACCTGTAAGCGTGACAGCGAGCTTAGAGCAGGCAGTACTATATAATTTTATACGATACTTGTGACCTAAAAGCACTGCAAATAAAAAATTTGGAAAATTAAATTTGAACATTCTGAACGGCATGATTAAGATCCTTGTTACGCTCGGGCTCTAATTTTACTCCATACAAAAAAGTGCCATTTAGGTCACACGTATCGTAATGTACTATTGTACGATCAAACACTTTTCACGAATTTTATATAATAAAATAATTTTGATCAGTAGATTCTAACAATTATAATATTTCAACAGTTTATGTATTGGTAGTATTCCCCAATATTTGTTAATTAAGATGTATAGGTATTCGTAAATTTGAGACATCCCTCATAATTTTCGCTAAATGTTTTTAAATTCAATATCAACAATTTTACATTTGGCGTATACACGGACGTAAATGTTGATCTAATTACGAGCGCGGTCACGAATCAGTATTCTCTATCTCTCTTATAATTTTCAAAGCTGCGCCTTTGTTTTCATAATATCCTTTTCAAATTCTAGGGTAGATGTGGTACACTGAATGTAGTGTTCTGTCTCTTAGAATCCTTTCCGATCTGCTGCTAATGAATGTGTTGAATCGTGCTGACACCATGTAACTATCTCGCTCTTATTATTTACGATGTGTACAATGAGTCACACTATGTATGTCTGATAACGGTCCTCTCCAATTTTATTATACACTGAAAGAAGTATCGAGGAACTGTCCCTCTAGCGCCGTGGAGCAGTCCCACAGCTACGATCGAGGAGCTGCTA
>JAWWEQ010018837.1:0-31799 GCA_035583055.1 Torymus tubicola
ATAATAAGCTTTTACTTGGCCATTTTTTGACTCATTGTAATGGTCAACTTTAATACCTTTAAAATGGCCACGAAAAAACTTGTGTCGATCATCAAAAAAGCCACTCCATTTTTTTACTTATTTAATGTTCGAATAATGTGGAAAAAAGCGTTTCACCGGAAGCTAATAACTAGAAAAGAAAAGTGCCTATTTTATGGCCAAGTCTAAAATAAATAGTCAGTTATTGGGTAAGAAATGTTTTGGATTTCCACTAGGGATGTATTGAACGTACTATATTGACCTAGTAAAAGTAATTGTTCGATAAAGAATCGTACTTTTACGTTAACCCAGCAACTTCGTTCCTACATTCGTACACTTCTATCGCGTACATATTGAATTACGTTTCTTTCCCGTAGATCAACACATCGGTTACAATCTCACCACCGTCCTAAAATCGCTCTAAAACATCAGCTCCTTTGTATCTTACTGTATATCTCCCAAGACGACTATAAAGCATGCGACAGCTAAAATGAGCCAATTCGCAAGCAATCGTCTCGAATCATCCCTCGCTTCTTCTCTCTCTCTCTCTCTCTCGCTCTCTCTCTCTCTCTCTCCTAATCCGCATAAACATACTGTAGCCAGCTGCACACACGACAAGGGGGGAAATCCCGCGAGTGTTGAGGGGGAAAAAAGACGAGTTGGATATACGTATATATCATATAGGCGTGAAAAACATCGCAAAGAATGGCATATTGGGATTCGATTGTTTTTTCACTTTAGTTTCTTCTTTACGCGAGAGAGGAATTATTATTACCACTGGCGCCTGGGATTTCCCACGAATATGAAACGTCGACAAGATAGGTATATTTAAGCATGTATAATATTAATGATAAAGATACAAGAGTACGTAGAACTATATAGATATAATTTTATATATATATATATACGTGTTTTGGCTGCGTGATGGTATATACGAACACGTGCCGAAATATAGCAGATATTCGGATCGGCATTACCATACGCACACAACCATAAATAATCGGATCCGTCGATCCCAATGAGTTCACGGCAAATAGATAAAAAAAAATATATATGGGTGTGTGCGTGCGTGCGTGCGTGCGTGTGTGTGTGTGTGTGTGTGTGTATGTTACTCGTGGTTATACAACAATAATCATATAATCACGGGTTCGAGCCCAATAAAATTTTTACCGTTTGGTAAATCAAATTCGTTAAATTTTTATTGTGTATTCGATTAGCCGAGTATTATGATACACATATAAAAAAGTAGGTTATTTTTTTACTAATGAATGCAATAATAGGTGTTTTTTATTGGCAGGGGTAAATGTAACGCAGAACCGCGTGAGTAATGTTTCCACGCGTAGGTACGCATGTATAATGGTAAGCAATAATAAAGTGTACGTATGTGAAGAACATGAATGTTTATTAAAGAGGCGATAGAAGGAAAAGGAATTTTTTCTCTTCTATACCGGTAAAAATATTTGCTTCCATCAAATAAGGATATTTGTTTTTTCCCGCGAAAATATTTTCTTCCATCAAGCGAGGATGTTTTTCTTCTCTCACCTGATTTTTTATGAATGGTTTTTTGATCATTTTTTTAGTCTTGTTATTGCCGTACAGTGTTACAGATTATAAAGAGAGAAGAGATGATATTGAATAATTAGTATATAAGAGTGACGAATTGGAGTACTATAAGACGAAAAATCTGGATTAAAGAATCGTTAAGTGAACTTTTATTGTGTTAGCTTGAAATTCAAGCTGCGTTGTCAATAATATATAGTATATAGGTATAAGGATGACATAGTAATGTAATTTTATCAGTCGATATAACGAAATTTCAATTTACTTGACTTCAACAGCTGAACTCAAAATATTTGATATAATGTACCGCAGTTACGATGGATTTTATCTTACCTTAGTATTATTGTACTTTTATTCATAAATATCTTGAAAAGCATGAAAGTAAAAAATAAACTTCCAATAATCGCGTCTTTTCGTTGCTCACTTGATATATATGATCAGTTAACTGACAGTATTTTGAAAATGATTCAATTTTATTATTATTAGTATAATCCTTTTCTTAATATTGCATGCAGCGTGAGCTCTGACAATCCCATTTCTATATTAAGGTAATGTAATATACTGAAATAATTTTAGAATGTCTATATCTTTTGCAAATATTAATGGAATTACCTCAAAAAAATTTTGAGTATAGTATTTATATACATGCGGAACGCCTGATTTTTACTTATTTTTTCAAATAAATGTTTGTACGTTAGGTTATTAAATAAAGGATTCCGGTCAATTTTGAAGCTTACATCGCCTCAATGTGTCACAGTATAACCCAATTGTTTCATATAATAATTTTCATCTCGCCATAGAAGAGTACACCTATATATAATGATTATTCAATCTAAATTTTACGTCCTACATTATTATACCTTCTCGGCGCTCTCACGTTATACTAATAATCTAATTTTACCTCTTCTCTCTTTCCAAAAATCAATCAATGCCATGGCACCTTTACTCCATCCTCCGCATCAATTATTCACGAACCTAAAAAAAAATTATTATTATTAAAAAAATCCTCTCTTTACTCCGTCGAATCCATTGCACACCTATACGTACATTATATACTAGCATCAGTATGTGCGCAACTAATCTATATGGATCTGTGACAGGTCAAAATTTTAAAATTGTTAAAAATGGGGTTTCCTAGTTCCAAATTAGCTCCAAAATACAAATATGAAGTTTTAGAGCAATATATTAAGTTAGAATCAATTGAAAATTTGAAAATTTTAAATTTTTTCATAAATCCACAATTTATTTTTAACCATAAAATTTGAACTTTTTGTATAGTAAATTATATGGGACAAAGTTTATAAATTCCAAGAAGAATTGTTAAATTTTTTTTTTGTATTAATATTTTGAAATACATTATACCCAAAAGAGGGAAAAAGATTTCTTAAAATGTTATCTTTCAAATATCATCATCCCGAAAATGTAATAAGGTCACTGAAAAAACTTATGTGCAATTAAAGCTGTAAAAATAGTGAAAATAGGGGTTTTTAGCTGTTACCCATATACAAAAACAGAGATTCACTTGAGATTGTCACCTATAATTATTGTGATTGCAATAGACATGCAAAATTTCATTGTCCCACAATAGGACGCGCGAAGCGCGCATCAACACTTCTAGACAAAAAAAAAGGAAAAAAATTCGCTCTCTTACGACGTTGCATCGCCACCAGCAACAGCAACAGCACCTACATAACCGCTTGTCGCGCCCCAGCATCAGGCAGCTTCCTTCTCTTTCTCTCTCTCTACCTCTCTCACACTCCCATCATCCCATCTCCCGCATCATCTCTCTCTCCCCTCTTTTCTCCCCCCCCCCCCCTGCTCCGCCTCCTCCTCTCTTTTATACAACACGAGGAAGCTATACGCGGCGCACGAGGAAGTAACCCGTGCGGCTCGCACCCGCTGCTCTCTCTCTCTCTCCCACCAGCTCATCTCACTCTTACACATACATATATTACACACACACACACACACTTGTATATATCTTTATGCTCCCCCGCCGCTGTTGTCGCGGTTGCTGCTGCTGCTGCTGCTGCGCGACTCTTCGACTATTTCCGTCGGGGCCGGGCTCGGCTCGGCTCCCGATTCGTTGCCATCGCGCACCGCCGCCGCCGCCGCCACCGCCGCCGCCGTCGCGGACACTTCCTAAAGCCGTATGTCGGGTTGCTTGCGCGACTTATACGCGGCTGCTTGCTTGCTTGCTTGCTGCCGCTCGCTCGCTCGCTCGCTCAGTCGCTCGGCAGCCAGCCTCGAGTCGAGACGTGTGGGTTTTTGTTGAGGAACGGAAGAGAGAAAAAGAGTGTGAGTGTGGCGAGTGAGAGAGCATAGCGCTGCTCTCGCTCTCTGCTTCTTCTTCTTCTTCTTCTGCTTCTTCGTAGTAGTTGTAGTATATAGTCGTGTCTTTGCGATCTTTGTACGAACGCAAGTATAATATATTGCAGCACACGCACGCGTTCGTATACATATATAGAGAAAAATACCTCTATATTCTGCTGCAAAATATATATATAGATATATATATATACAGAGACGACGTAGACGTAACCAAAGGTATACAAGGAGAGATAGATATAAAGATCAATAGATTTTGATAAAACGAAGGAAGTGTTCGAAGTACAGTGTCGCAGACGTACATACATATACAATACTCGTGCACGGTGTTGTATATATTAATAATACATGTGTAGTAGTCGGCGCGCAGTGTGTGACACGACGACAACGAGGAACTAGAAAGGAGAGAAGGAGGAACAAGGAAAACATATACAGTGGTGCGCGCGCGTGCGAGAGATCGCCCGGATTTTCCGCTCTTGTGTGATAATAATAATAATAATAATAATCGTCGTACAACACTTCACGAACGTGTGTCGGTGTGCGTGAATCTTCATCTATATATATATATATATATATATATATATATATATAAATACGACAACAGCTGACACTGCATCTCTCTTGTGTGTGATAATAAAGCCCCTAATCGTATATACGTATATACGAATAAGAAAAAGAGAGGAGAAGAAGAAGAAGAGAGTGCATAAACCGATGAACTCTGGAGCCCCGAGTAGCATCAGTAATAGGAGCAGTCGGAGCCACAGTAACAGCAGTCGTTGAACGGAGAAATACGTCAAGGTGAGTGATCATCATCGAGAGCGATGGCCTCTCTCTCTCTCTCTCTCTCTCTCTCCGTCTCTTACTCGGTCTGTTATCAGTGTCTCGCAAAGCACTGCACCGGCTGAGTAAGGGAGAGAGAGCGGGAGGATGGTAGTATATACTTGTAAACAAACGAGAGGAGAGAGAGAGAGCGAGTGATTGAATGCGACTTCTCCCCCCCTCTTTACTGTGATATCGGAGGAGGGCAGAAAACGAAGGGGACGTTGTATATATAAGTCACACGCGAGGGAAAAAAAAGAGATGTATATAATAATATCGGGGGTGGACAGATAGTTTATGTAATTGATGCGAGCTTTGGGAAAGTGATTTCTTACGGGATGGATTTGTGAGATTATTGGTTAATAAGTATAGAGATAAATTTCAGTTAGCACGAATACAGATAAATGTATGCCTTTCTTTCTCTGCGGCTCCTTGGTAAATCTTTTGTATATAACTCGACTAAAAGACGGTATCTTACGATGACGTATATACACACGCGCACACACGCGTACGCGCTTAGATATATTTGTCCATAATTTCGCTTAACCAAATGATTCTCAAATGTATAGAATAATCGCGAAAAATTCATACACCGCTATAACAATTATATCCCTTCGAAAATTGCAGGTATAAAACGCGAACACATATACAGCACTCGATTCTGTTATCAAACATTTGAGTCTCTCTCTCTCTCTGTCTCTCGCGATACGAATCTTTTTTTTTTGACGTCGATTTGCGCGCCCCCCCGGAACCATCATCATTTTTATCGACCCATTAACGTGTGCGATTGCTCATTAGCACACGCGGTACACGCGTGTATATAATTGCAAAAATACATTTTATACGTACCTATATGTGTATACATATATCCGTTTATCAGGATGTATGGAAGTGGGAATGAGAAGCGTGCGATAGTATCGCCGGAAACAGAGCTATATATATATATATATACAGTGTACGTACGCGTGTATTTACTCATATATTGACAGCCGACATGTCGCATATAGCCGGCTTATCTATGCGTTCTTATGCTCGTACGTTTCTTTCCTCTTTCTCCATACCTTTCCTTCCTTCCCACTCCCCGGAAGCTCGCCGAAAACAATGGGCTGTCCGCTCGTATATATAAGCAAGCGAGGAAGTTCAAAGTATACGTATATATTCTTATAGCCTGTGTGTATTGTAAGAGGAAGTAGCGAGAATAATAAGTATATAAGGATAAGGAAAGACGTTAGATTGTTTTGTTTTGATGGGTTCGACGCGGGAAAAAATTCTCTCGCGCGCGGGACAGCGAGTGAGTATATATGATGAAATAGAATGTAGAACGTTTTATTTCAATACCAAAATAATGGTTATATATACAACTCTCTGACCTACATTATTATAAACAATTAACGTACATCCCTGCGCTTTATACTCTTTATATCACCACAATCTTTCTATCCTCAAAAACAAAGTACATACTATAGAATATATCCCTTTAAACCGAAACCTCCACGTGCACATAAAAACACTTCCTCGCACCGAAATCATCACCCCCCTCTAGCGTAGCAGTGCACTTCCTCCCCTATTCCCCTCGATTGCACCATACCTCTCTCTCTCTCTCCTTGATTTATATCCGCCTATATATGTGTGTATGTATGTGTTCACGCATAATACCCGGCGCGCGCGCGCGCGCACACGCATCGACATCTGCCCGGATTGGCTTTGCCGGTTAAATCACGCGTTGCGCAACCGCGAGAGAGAAAGAGAGAGAGCGAGTGGTTTTCGGCACGACTTTCTACGATTTACGAGCCTCGCCGCAGGCGCTGTTGTGTGTGTGTGTGCAGTGCTGTAGAGTGCGGTATATATATCCTATGGAAGGGAGAACGAGAGAGAGAGAGAAAGACGATTTTGGTAGTTCGAGGGTAATTGTTTGGCTGTGGCGAAGGTGTGAAGTTTATTGATAAGCATGATACAAGGCTGTAACTTATATATACTATCGTTACTTTTATCTAATTTTTATATGGAAAGTATATATATATACAGTTGCAGGTGCTCCGAAATTCTTTAAACGTCTGTGTGCATATACACACACACTCCAATCGATAGCAAATTAATATACAAATATTAAACTTCCTTCGATTGACCCCGATATTGCGCAAGATAGAGAGCAGCCCTCTTTGTAATTGAAAAAAAGAAGTTGAAATGTGAAAACATATATATTATATATCATGGTATATAACAATGTTCTCACAGAAACAACAAAACCAAATGTTCTGCGCAAAGTCGTTTAGCAGCAGCAGCCGCTTGACGATTTTAATGGCAACGGATGATAAAGTTTAAACCGCGTGAGTTTCACTTAAAGTGCTATAGTATATAAGTTGCCGCGCGGCGGCCGGCGCGCCACAGAATATAATAGTACCGAACTCGCGCAGTAGCTACTATATATCCTATACATGTGCTAGAGAATAAATGACTAACCCCTTAACGTCCATTACGCCACATATGACACAAGTGAATTTTTCTCTTCATCTCGTTACTTCTCTCTCTCTTGCTCTCTCTTTCTCTCTCTAAACGAGTTCTAAGTGTATAGAATTAAAATGGTTAATCGCTAATGTTTAACTCTAAACTTTATTTAGGTCTGTTTTAGTTTTTCTTTTTCTTTTCTTTTTTTTTTTATTATTTTCCTCGAGGTTTATGGCACTTGATGACGACAATAATTTCAACGTCGATGATGTCGTCTATACGTTCGCTGTTAAGTAATAGGCTTATAACGTTGATCCGTGTATATAAACTTATTGCGAAATTTCTTCTGTATATTTATAACGTGAAATACAAGTGTTTTGCGGCTCGTAAAAGAAAAACGAACGTAGTCTCTCGTAACCGTAAAACATGTGGGTTATGTACACGCATTTTATTTTTATAAAAATAATAACCGACTATTAAAAACAAAATACTATTGTGGATTGTTATTTTTTTATCGATCTTGCGACTATACAACAATTACATCGCATTTATCGTTCAACACACTTTATACAATTGTTAAACATTATTGTGTTGTATTTACAAATACACCAGAATTCGCCCACACGCGTTATACATTTACATTGGAAAACGCTCAAAAATCAATCACCCTAGTTTCAGCTCCTCTTAGAAATCAATGCAACCTCTCCACTGTCTCTCTCTCTCTCTCTTTCTCCTTTGCTCATCCCGATTGAGCCGTTAAATCCTCCTCCTCTTTCTCTTGCTAAACTTTATGGATTGCTCTCTCACTTACGAAAGTAATTACACGCTCACTCGCGCTTGCACGCGGCGGCAAGTTCCAGGCCATATATACATACATATACACACGCTTGGAGTATCTTTTCCCTCACTGGCGCATGCATAAGTAATGACCAACGACGAGGACGTGTACAACTGGACGTCGTATCTCGCGTTGCTTCTTCCTCTCTCTCTCTCTCTCTCTCTCTCTCTCTCTCTCTCTTAGGAGCCCCGGAAGCGTTTGCTCTTTCGCGCGCGAACGCTACTTCCGCGTGTTCGCGCACGTCTCCTTTTTCTCTCTCTCTCTCTCTCTCTCTCGTTATTATACGATTCTTTTTGTTCTCCAAGAGAGAAAGAGGGGGAGAGTATATATAGGAAAAAGGAACAACTCGCGCGACGTGTTGTTTGGCGAAAAAAAACACGCCGTGTCACGGTACACGTCGAGAGATAAGAGGATGAAAAGTGTGTTACAACAGTGTACATGAGCATCATTCGATATAGCGAGATGTAGTAAGATTCCACTTGCAATGAGGTTATATACCTGTGTATATGGACGAATTTACGATGCGTAAAAGCGCGCGTGATATCTAATGATTTATATCGGGGAATTCGGCACATTATACTATATCAATGTGTGTGTGTGTGTGTGTGTGTGTATATATATATAATTGCACTACACGATGATATAAACGTAGGTACATACAAATGTGATGATATAAGATGAGGTATATAGGTGTAACATGTAACCTATGTAGATCGTACAAATAGCGTGAGTATAAATTTAGAAAATTCAGAGTTCGCGTGTATGATATATATATATACACACACACACACACACAGACAAAGAATGAGATCTTATCATTCGGTTACGTACACTGTCTCGGGTGCTTTTTACAATTTGCATACTACGTCGACGTCTATTTCGCATAAACACTTTTCTATATTTATCTAACATTATACATACAGAGATACACGGCTTCTCGAAGTATTCAATACCCACATTATAGTAGTACCCACCCCCCAAGTAGTGGACGAGCTCAATCGATCTCTTTTTCCACATGTATACATATATATATATTATATATATATATTACTGTCGCGGTCATCACTTGCCTACCATGTAGTTATATTTTGCTTTGTATATATTTTTTTGTTATTCCTCAAGCTCGAAAAAAGAAACTACAAAACAACAATAACAATAGTTACAGTATGAGCAACAACGATGTACTTGTGAGCTTCTATAATTCCATATGCTTCTGAAAAAAATCTCTCCCCCTGTGCGACACAGAAAACCAAAGCTGCTGCCATCTCCCGTTGGTCCGGCTCACTCACGTTCTTCATCAGCTTCATTCTCTTTGTATATACACGTACAGTTCGCATATATATATATACACACATATACACACACAGACACGTATATAGATACAGTTGCACGTGTGCGACGCGGGCGGCGAATCCGGAAGCAAAGTAAGAGAGAGAGAGAGAGTGCCTCCCTTTGTGCTCGAAGCTTTACTCACGCGCTTTATACTAATGGACGCGCTCGTTCTTTCTGTCTTTCTCCATTAAGCGTTGCTGCTGCGGCTGCTGCAGCTTTTTCTCGCTTTTATTCCTTACTCTCTCTCTCTCTCTCTCTCTCTCTCTCTCTCTCTCTCTCTCTCTCTCTCTTTTTACATTTCTCTGTGCCCACATAAGCACGAAAGCTCGCCATCGCTTGTTTGTCTTTGTGTCTCGCGGTTGCATAATAGCAAGCGGCGACGACCGCCTCGCGCTTGATAAATCAATCGATTAATTCGCCCCCCCCCTCTCCTCACTCTCCTCGTAACTTTCTTTCTCTTTTCCTCTTCTCTCGTGTGTGTATATATATATGCATACACATACACTCTTCATTGTCCGTGTCGTCATCGTGGCACTTAACACCGAGCGAAGGACGAGTCTCTCCTCTCTCTCTCTCTCTCTCGGCGCGCTCTACTTTCGCACTTGCACGAGAGCGCGACAATTGGCTAAACGACGAGAGAGAGAGAGTTCATCCTCGCTTACTCGACGAGGCTTAATTCGCCACACGCTTGCTCGGTACAAAAATTGATAGCCTGTCGCTTTCAATATATATATACACACACACACACACGTGCGTATACAAGGTGGAACAAATTCCCTCACTTTTTTTCCCCTCCTAAATCGATACCATATTAAGCACACCAGCGCGTGTATATGTGTACAAAATGTGATATATATTCACGCGGACAAGAAAAAGAGATCCACTTTGGAAATTCAGTCGCGGAAGTGTTTGCTATACGCAGCAAGGGCAAGTGTGTCTGTATAGGGTAGCCGACGCGAACCCTCATGTTGTGTTGTTGTTGAAGGGCAAAGTTTCGGAATTCGCCCTATCGTCCCTTTTTCTCCTCGTTCTGTCGCTCGCAGTTTCCATGGCAGATAATGCGGTATATATAGGCGGAAGTCACACGTACGTACCTTTCTCTCTCACATATACTACTATGCTATTCGCAGCGTATACATAGCCCGGAGGGGTTGAGCTAGAGAGAGAGAGAGAGAGAGAGAGAGAGAGGAGCGCAGAGAAGAACCCGGAAGCCGGAAGGCGGAAGTCTAGCGATTGCCTTGCCCGAGGGGGATTTTCGCCCTCTCTCTCTCTCTCTCTCTTTCTCTCTCTTTCTGCCCGAACTTACGCGGCACCGACGACGGCATCGATCGTCGTTCGTATATAGTATTTTACAGGCGCGATACGACGCGAATTTACGGGAAAAAAAGAATATATATGTATTAAAAATAATGACTGGTTGTGAAGCGTGCATCCATCCGTTTAATGCTCTTGCAGGCTTTTTCGACTCTCTCTCTCTCTCTCTCTCGCCATTAGCGCGACATTCCGAGCGCCCTTCTTTATTAACTCTCCGTTCGGCCCTCTCTCACTCCGGTCGCAACAGCGGTGCTCAATTCGAAAAAAACTGCTCTCACAGAAGAGGAGGCGGAGAAGAAGAAGAAGAAGAAGAAGAAGAAGATCGACGTTAACGGTATACGCTATACTCTGCTTGCGCGAGCTGCAAGTGCGCGAGCGAGTGAGCGGCCAAGAGAGAACGAGAGAGAGAGAGAGGGAGACAGGGAATAACCGGTCTGTATCCGGACCGGAAGCACGGCTCCTCTTTCTCCTCTTGCTGCGTTCGAGGACAGCAACAGCAGCAGCAGCAGCATCAGCAGCAGAACCGTGGAGAGGTTCTCGCGTCTTTCGAGGCACGAAAAACAGAGCAAAAGGAGAAGCGAGTGCCGATGGATGGCATCCGGTTCTCCTCTCCTTTCCTCTGCCTCTCTCTCTCTCTCTCTGTCCCTCTCTTTCACTCTTGGCCCCGAAGAATGCAAGAGGAGAGGAGAGACTCGTCGTTTTTGCCATCGAGCTCGCCGCTCGTTCACTCGCTTCCTCCTTTTTGCGCAGGCGCGCTTCCTAATACACCTCTCTCTCTCTCTCTCTGCCGCGCGCGCGAGCACACGGATGACTGTTATTACTAATCGAATCCGGGACAAGTGCCGCCGTTGTACCATTGCTGCTGCTGCTGCTGCTGCTGCTCCTCTTCTTCTGCTTCCTCTTTATTATATATCGCGTGTTCCCTACTTCACATACCCCTCTTCTTCTTCTTCTTCTTCTTCAGCACACTTCTTCTCTCGTATACTTGTGCTTTACACGTCTCCTCTTTCGACCGCAGTATTATTCTCTCCCTCGCGCGCGCGCGCTTTTCCTCGTCTTCTTTTTCTGCGTGAACCGCGCCATCGCCTGCACACGGGGGACTTGAAAAATCCTGCGGTCGACTCTTTTTTTCGGCCACTGCCGGTGAAAGAGAAACAGAGAGAGAGAGAGAGATTCTTCTTTCACTTGGTAATGACGACGCGGCGGTGGCGCTGAGAGAAGAAGAACAAGAAGAAGTAGAAAGAAATAAAAGTTGAAAGGAGGGGAGAGGAACATTGTGTTCCGCACAACACGGTGGTGGTCGTCCCAAGCGTTTCTAGCTCTCTTTCTCTCTCTCTCTCTCTCTCTCTCTCTCTTTCTCTCTAGTAGAGATATGAATTACGCCGTTAGGGTGCAAAAACGTCGAGGCGGAGTAGTGTTGTTGTTCCTTGTTAGGACAAAAAGGAAGTTGGTATACTTGCAGTGGATTTATGTATAGCTATATCGAAAAGCCTCGATTAAGATTAGAACTTAATATTAACAATCGAAAAATTCATCGCCTGGCATCTACCAACGCCCAAACAAGCCAAACCTCGTCTATCTCTCTCTCTTTCTCTCGCTCTCTATTTGGTCTGTTCATACGGGCGGAGAGAGAGAGAGGGAGAGAGAGAGAGAGAGAGAGAGAGTAGTTGCGCGGCAATCTATTATCGGAGTCGCACTTCCTCCCTGGGCATATTTATATACACGCGCACACCTATATACACCGCAAGGCATGCGGATTCGCGCGGGCGCAGCGAACGAACACAGCCCTCCTCGTTCTATCCTTTCTTCTCTTTCTTCTCTTTCTTCTCTTTCTTCTCTCTCTCTCTCTATCCCTCCCTCTTCCTCTTTCTCCACAGCCTTTCTCGATGGCGCGTCGAACGGTAGTCGTGGTATAAGAGGAAAACGCACCGCTGCGAATTAGTTCTTTCCTTATTGCGCGACGTCAAGATTAAAGGTGCGGTACGGCGTAACAGTGGTACTCTGATGGTACTGGTGGTTATTGCCGAGGGCTTTTTGTTGGTGGAAGGCTTTGGGGGATAAGAATGAAAATGGAAAGATTTTTTTCCTTTTTTCCCCCCTTACTATTAGGAAGAAAGAGAGAGAGAAAGATTGAAGAACGTTGGTATAGTTACGCGTCCGTATCATATATATTTTGCACATGAAATAGAAATGATTGTCGTTTAGTTTTATGCATATTGCATATTTAATATATCAACAAAAACTTCAATAGCATTCGAATGCACAAGAAGATAACTGTCGTTCCTCTCGCGTACAGCGACAAAAACTTCATACTCAATTTTCTCCGTTCTCTGTCTCTCTTTCTCTCTCTCTATCTGCCGTATCTTATCTCTCCCTTGCGCATATATATATATATATTTATCAGCTGCGTTTACGTCTCTTCGTTACACTCATTAGTATTATTTTAGATACGTTCACACTTGTACCAACCTAAACTTCAACTTAAATATCAAATAAAATTACCTTCCACCGCATCACAAAAAACAACAACCAAAAAAAAAATGAAACTATACCAGACGAAAAAACCATTTTCCACCCCCAGATATATACATACATACTAGCGCATACATGCCACTAGTGAAAATTGGCATCATCTCGATTCCGTCGTTCAGACGCGCCGCAGTGCGATCGTTGGCCCGCGCCGCTCGCGCCTTCCCAAATCGGACTGCGCGCTCCGCGCCGCGCGCGTCCGGGTCCCCGAGACGGAAGTAACGGCCCGTTTGGCAGGTGTACAAATAATACAAGCTCCGCGAGGAACGTAATAATAGAGTTCGCGCGAGCGCGAAAGCCTCCTAAAGAGTGAGAGAGAGAGAGAGAGAGAGAAAGCTCACCCGCGAGAAATAGAACGCGCCGGAAAGAGTCGCCGTGTGGCTGAAAATAGTCGTCGAGACGTCGACGACGACGATGCGGACGACGACGGAGGAGATGCGAGAAGAAGAGAGAGAGAGTGAGAGAGAAAGAGACTTTGTATGTTTAGCCTGTGTGTGAGATAAATGCGATTTTTTATAACAGGTGTTAGGGTTTGGTATAGCGGTAGTGTATGAAAAGAATTTAATATAGAGATTGATATTATCGTTATTCGTTATGACGCGCGCTTTTTCAATTTTCTATATACTGAAACATATATGGAAAAACAACTGCGTCTTTATAATCCGAATGCGCATCTTATCATCAATCTTATTTTCGTATACATATCACCGCGCGCGTGATAATGTTTTTATCGCGTTGGAAATACCGATCACCGAAATCTCGAGATATTCAGGAAAGCACGCGTCCGACTCTGTGCTACTCTGTAGATCTTATCTATTAATACTGGCCGATAATAACTTGCACAATAAAAGAAAAAAAACCCTTGAGATCGAGAGATGGTGACGAGTATTTTTCATTTCCTATCGTTTTTATATTAAATGTGCATATATATAAAATACATACGATTTATTCGATTCTGTATATGAATTTCGATAACGACGACGACAATAAATCGATAATTATTATTCAATTAAAACCGTCCGAAAAAAATGAGAAAGAGTTATCTCGATGAGATATATTCTGAAAATATGTTATATATAGATACGTGGTTCTTCGAATTTCATATATATATATCATTCATAAATAACAAAAGTAATTGATCGATATATAAGATATCCGAACCTATAACTTCTGGAATAGTTTTCGAAGAGATGAGAGAGAGACAGAGAGGGCGAGAGAGAGAGAGAGAGAGAGAGAGAGAGAGAGAGACAGAGATATATTCACCCGGACGGCAGGGACAAGGTGGTCGATATTCGGCATTTATATATAAATCGCAGCTATCCCGCGAGCTACACACACGGCGCCGGATTTATCAGGCCGCATTGGCTTGCTAAATCGAGTGAGAGAGCGAGAGACACAGCAGCGGCGCTCAGAAACGACGACGCGCGGAAGAGGAACGCGGAACGCGCGCGCGCGAGCGCGTGTGTGTGTGTGTATATATATATATGCGCGAAAAGTCAGCGACGAGCGTCGCGCGGATAAATATAAATACGGGCACGCTTGAGAGAAGAGAAAGAGAGGAAGCGTCGAGAGCTCTTTATTTTTGTCGGAAGAGATATGGAAGAGGCGCCGTATGCGAGTGCGCGAGGAATTCCGCGATCAGTCAGAAGTAACATGTGTATATATATATATATATATATATATATATATATATATATATATATATATACATGTATACATACATACACGTGCACCTGTTTCGTATCTTATATACGCTTGCAATGCGAATTACGCGTCTTCCTGAACCACCATTCGTCACTCAAACGTACTAAATCTCTAGACAACGCAAAAACCCTATTGTAATATGTCCTCTCCAGCCCCCACAAACATTAAAACCTTAACACCCTTGTGTCCTTTCTTCCTTCCTGCCTGCCTACCTGCCTGCCTGCCTGCTAATCCTTCCTTCCGTCTTATAATCCCTCGGCTAAACCTTTGACCAGTCAACCGCAAAGCCGAAAGATCGATTTCATCCCGCAGGCTCGAAGACTCCACCTCCAAAAATCAATTAGCCAAACGTATACCGTCCAACCGCTAAGACAATAACTATACCGCCTATAGCTGTACATACGTATATATATATATAATACGGGTCGCTGACTGGCCTAAGTTATTTACAGCTTTGTATAATAATAATAATCGCTGTCGTCTCTCCTGCTACGAAGATTTCCGTTATAGTTCGGGTATATATACACTTGTACGCCCTTTGGGGGGGTTTATGTATATCCGCTCTCCACGCCTATCGGATTTGTAATCCACGCCGCGTGCGCAGGTATATATACATGGAACAAAACGGACGAACCTGCAAGAAAGTTAAAAACGGTTAGTTGTCATCGTTTTCCCTCTGCGTGTTTTTCCCCTTTTCTTTTTTCTATATTTTCTTTATTTTTAATTAATCAAAAATGACGACGTGGTGCTGCCTCGTTATCAACGATATAATAATCAGCGAGGGTGATGTTTATATATATATATATAAGGATACGTTATTAAAAAAAATATTCTTCTCCCTTCGTCGAAATTAAAAAGCGAGGCGACCAAGCGCGCGCACGACGCGTGTGTTATAGTAATTACGAGCGCGTGCACACTTCGGTGATCGAAACAGGTTTCCCTTCCCGGTATTAAACTCTCTCTCTTCATCGTCTCTCGCCCTCTCCTGCTTCGTCTTCGCTTTTCTTTTTCTCACGGTCTCACGGTCGCCCTCCCTGCCTCTGAATTATCCCGCATTTCCTGTCTGTCATCCCCGCGTAGAAAAGACGCCGGCGACGTTAAGGAGAACCAGTGTGTGTGTGGTGTGTATGTGCGTACAGCATATGCGCGACATAAGAGGAAGAGAGGAAAGTAAGAGGAGACGACAACGCGGGGGTGGAAGTATCGAGAGTCGTTGAGATTTTTTTTTTTTTGGAACTCGAGAGAGGAAAGATGGGAATATTCATGAGAAGGTTGGTTGGGTTATGTGGCTATACAGGTACCTGAATATTAAGGGATCTTTATAATGATGAGTCATTTGGTGGTGGTCAGGGGTAAATAGTTGTAAGTCGAGGGTACATATAAGGTATATAATTATACGGGTGTGACCACCAGGACCCGTAATTAGCAGACCTGCGGTATTGGCTTAATGATGTTTTTACGAGCTTTTGCGACACACACATACACATATATATAGCTCTGACCGTGTTTGTTAGACTCACTCGTTGCAAGGGTCTTCGAGGTTCGTTAGAGACAATTAAGGCTTTAAATCTTATTCAAAGTCATTTAGCTTTGGGTTATATTAATAATTAGTATACTGGTAATCCGCTATAATAACATTTGACATAACTGAATATATAAATATATAACTAACCACGTTTATCTCTTTTTCTGTTACAGGTGAGTTACCGTATAAACAAACAACTACCACTACTACTTATCCCGCACTATATCCACCAGTAAATACGAGTAAGTTCAACTGCTCATCGCCAACGTCATAATATACATATACATATCATGCCATATCCATTCGAAAAGACAGTATCCATTAAGAAAAAATATAATAAAAACGCATAGTCCGATGTGCGCGGGGTTGATTAGTATGCGCTACTCTTTTTGCCACTTATAATAATTCCATTAGCTAACGCGTACATCGTGAGTTTCTTTTTTTTTGTGCCAAACGCGCGAACACGCGCGAATTATATCCACGACAAAATAGTGTTACGTAAGATACAATGTGTAAGTTTATTTATATATACACTCGGTACTTCCGCGTCTGACAACGCGCGAGCGTATGCAGATTATTGAAAACATATCTAAATATATCGATAATTGATTTTCGAAAGTATACGCGTGTGCGATTACAGTGGTCATGCATATGTAAACAAAACAAAACTTATCGGGTTGTCTGCGTGCGTAAGAATCGTTTTATACAATTATTAGCAAAACTTTGAGCTCATGTGCGAGTATTTGTACATATATATATTTTTGGAAAAATATAATTATATAATCTTTGGAATAATAAATAATTAATTAAAAACTCGGTAGCCCGCGCGTTATACGTACACAAAAACTTACATCTCCCTTCCTCTCGTTCGGTTCCACTTACCGCACGCGTCTCAATTAAAAAAAATTATCGCGCTTTCACCGTAAAGCGAGAGAGAAAGAGAGAGAGAGAGAGACGCCCTCGTACGTGTACGCACACATCACTCTCTTGTCCTTTACTCGAGCACCACCACTCCACTTTCATAAACATCCCAAACCCCCTCTGTCCCCCCTCCCGCACACACACACACATTCTCCCGTTCCCTTATATCCGAGAACCAGACCCATCAACCCGCATTTTTCACTCGCTTCCCTCTCTCTCTCTCTCTTTTTCTTCATCCTAAAGGACCATGCTCCGCCCTCCCCCTCTCTCTCTCTCTCTTTTCTCAGAACCGTAATCCTCAAAGAAGACGACTACGACGCGCGGACGAGACGAGAACGAAAGAGAAGAAGAAGAAGAAGCTGACCGGGACGTCCCGCGTCGCGGACTTCCGCGTGCCGCTATTGTATAGCCTACGGCGCTTCACCATGCGCGATTCTTCGAAAACTATATACGTATATATGAGGAGGGGAGAAGGCGACAATAGACGCGGGTGAACTGCGTCGGCTTTATAAACGAGCGTTAATCGCACGAGTTTTTCGGTGGATTTTCAGTTCTCTTTGTGTCCACTCGTGTATATGTAGGTGTGTGTGTGTGTGAATGTACGTGTTGAGGAGGAGGGAGATGATGCACTTTACGTGCGATCTGAAAGATTTTTCCATCTTTTTTTTTCTTTTTTCCCCTGTGTGTGTGGTGACGTTGCAGTTAGGAAAAAGAGAGAACGAGAGGGAGAGAGAGAGAGATTCTAAAGATTGTATATATATGCGCTTAGATCGCGAGAGGATTATTTATTTGTTTGGGATCGAGATCGGAGCGTATATATACCAGAGAGCAGGTTTTTTATCGCACTGTGGGATATATAGAATGAGTCAGCTGTTGACGCAGGAATTCGCTTGTATATGTATATATATGTATATACTGTAACGATATTTTTCCGAGAGAACGTATTGATATATGTATACATATACGCGTCTATATGTGTGAATGTTTATCAATGAGGAAATTACCAGAGAATTGACGTAGGTATGTGTCGCGTATGTATCTATGTATATTTATATGTGCTATTATTTCGCGCGTGTATGCGGCGCCGGGATGACGACGATTGGTAGAGATCTATACGTATATGATGTGATCCGTATGTATAATGGTTATATAGTGAGAAGAATGATCGGTCGAAAGAAAATGTTTAGACCTTTTTTCTTTTATTGTTGTTAGTTAATCCAAAGTATAGTAGTTGACGAGACAAAGGCCGACATATTGTAGCGATATAGTGATAGACAAAAGTACAATGGCCTAGGAAGCACGCAAGCACCTTCCGTTTTTTCCGTATCCTATTTTATTCGCTACAAAATACGCCTCCAACTTTCCGCGTCATTACTACCGCATTGCGTCTATGTGTATATATATATATATACACACGCAACCTGCGCAAAAAATGATCGATTCAATAACCTCAGAAATCTATAAAATTCTCTTTCCTTTTCTCCCCTCTTTATATATAAAGAGTACCAACGACTTATCCGCACGATTCGTCGAATCTCGGAAGAGAAGCAAGGGAATAGCAGCTCAGCAGCAGCAACAAGTGTCGGCTGCAGTAGCAGCCGCACTCGCTTACTTTTTTCTCCTCTCTCTCTTTTCTCGTCGATTCGTCGTTGTCGTCGTCGTCCTCGCTGCGCAAGTGTACGCGCGCGTATATATACTGCCGCCTTCCTGCTTGTTTTTTGTTTCTCCCGAGAGTACAGAGCAGCAGAGCCGCGTTACTGCACTAGCAACAGCAGCAGCAGCAGCAGCGCTGCGTGAAACGGCTCAATTAAAGGTCCGTGGAGTAAGTGACCGAAGCAGAGAGGAGGAAGAGAGAGAGAGAGAGAGAGAGGAAAAGGGAGGATTAAAGTTGGGTGGAGAGTGAGTGAGAGAGAGAGAGAACGAGGAGAATTGTGTTCAGGAGTTAAGTTGCGGATTAAATGTTGTAGTGTTTTCGAGTACGCAGTGAAATGCGATATATAATTGTTGGGTGGCTGATAATAACAGTTTTTTTGTTGTTAAAAAAAATATATTAAAAATCATTCGTGCCACTGATATATTTCAAAGGCTCATTTAGAAAAAGCGCGAGAGAGAGAGAGAAAGAAAGAAAGAAAAAAAACGCTAATTCCGCTGAAAAGCCGTCTTTTCGAAACCTCAACATTTGAATATTAAATAACACGCACATGTGCTTCCCTTCTTGCTTTTCGAACTTTCGAAACCTCAACCTCGAAAAGAAAGATACCCGAACACACATACAGATACATACACACGCCGAAAACCTTTCAAGAAGAAGACTGCTGCTGAGCAGTGAAGAGAGGCGAACAGAGCAGAACAGAATAAAAAAAAAACACCGCGCGCTCTCGCGACCATCCATCTCTCTCCTCTCTCAAAAGAAAGGGATCTCTCTCTCTCTATCTCTCTCCCTCTCTACACACGCGCGAGCACAGGTCCTCTTCTCCTCATTCGACTCGCTGCTCGAAGAAAGAGAGTCAAAACCTCACTGCGTGCGTGCACACGCACAGCCTCTCTCTCTCTCTCTCGTATGCGAGAGGAGGGAGAGAAAGAGAGAGAGAGAGCCACTTAAGTCCCGGGGCCGTTCCCATGACGAGGCGGCGGCGAGTGACGAGGGTGAAGCAGCGGCCGCCGCCGGGGCCTTTTTATCGACTTCCGGTCCAGCGAGAGTAGCTGCCGCCGCCGTTGCTGCACGTGCAGAGAGAAGGAGGAGGAGGAGAGAGAAGCGAACGCTGTTCTCTTTTGCGGCGCGCCTTCGTACAGAGGTTCTCAATCGGAGGAGATGAAGGAGGAAGAATCGATGTGTGTGTGAAGCAGGTGATGACGATGATGATAGTGATGACGATGCTGATGTTTTTAGAGCGGTGGAAAATCCGATCGATTAGTATATAGAGAAATGTATAATAGAGAAATAGAATAAAAGGATAGGAATGATGTACGTATTGCGTTTCTAAGAGAATAAGAGAGAGAGAGAGAGAGATATCGATACGCGTATACAACGCACACATGCAAGTGTGAGGCCAAAAAAGGTTTCCCCATACCGACGGGGTATACATTACGCGTACCGAGAGCCACCAACAACCCTTCTTCTTCTTCTTCTCCTTTACCATACACCGCAAGGAATATATCGTGTATCATTACACTCGCACCGCACGCACGCCCTTAAAAAAACCTTTCTATACCTCCTGGACACTTTTTCCCTTCGATTTCAAGTCTCTTTCTCTTTGTCCTCCTCGTCTTCCTTTCCCCCTCATAACTGTACATGCGACAAGTGCGCCGGCGCGTATAGATATATAGAATATATACGCACAGCGGCAATGCGCACGGCAGGTATTTTCGAAAGGGCGCCCATCAGGCTCTCCAGGTCCGACCGGGATTAACTCTACGAAAACAATAGGGTGTCGATCTCTTCTCGTTCTACCTCTCTGCGTGTGTCTATACACTCGTGGAGAGTTGTTCTCACGCGCCGGCGCTGCAGGTGTATGTATATGTATATACCTGCAAGAGATCGATAGATACCTGCCTGGCTAAGGTTTTATGGTACTTCGGGAAGACGAATCCGCACGGAGACGAGTGTTTCCTCTATTGTACGCATGAAAAGTCAGATTTTTCGAGAGATTAAGCGACGTATTTTTTCTTTTCTTTCGGGAACTGGAGTGAGGATGGGGATATTGGTGTGGAGAGAGAGAGAGAGAGAGAGAGCAAAAGATACGTTTCTTATGGTTTTTTTTTCTCCCGAAAGGACCTATACGCCGTGATTTAGTGTCGTTGCTAATTGCTCAAACTACGGGAGATCTCTTTGTGTACGAGTGTGCAGGGGCCTGGTATATATTTCATTACAATGCTACGGTGGCCTAGTGTAATGTTGGGTCATAGAAAGGTGAAGAATTCTTTCTGGGTATTCAATGAAATCCATACCTATTCCACGTATAGCAACAAGAAATATATTTTTTTCTTTTCTACATATACACATGTAAAATCCTAAAAAATGAAATCCGTGTTCTTAAACATTCCTCTTCTTCTTTTACTATATACATAAGCAACGATCATCAGTAGAGAGAATCATTAACGCACGCAAGTGCTAGCATTCCGCAAACAGTCAAACTTCACTCTCCTCCCTTCCCCCATATAAAGATACGCATCTATACGAGATATCCCACATCCCATCCTTTCTCTCTCTCTCTCTCTCTCTTACCGCTTGCAACTTCCTCATCGTGTGCACACAGCCTCCGCGAACGGGGTTACAACATACACGATTGCACACTCGTGTGTGTATGTATATATATATATATGTTGAGTATAGAGTATGTGCCATTGTGTGTATACCTAATACCTGTGCCGGAATTTCTATGCGCGCGCGAGCCATCGCGGAAGAAGAAGCGACGACTGTATATACATATATATATATATATGTATGTTATACGTGTGCTAGTATAATACCGCTATAACCTCGGCGGAACCTTTTACAGGTCGCTTTATACGCGCGCGCGAGCGCGCTCAGGGTGTAAATATCGCCGGCGGCTGTGTAAACGCGTTTCCGCATGTCTCTCTTTTTACCTATAAGCGCGAACGCTAGCGAGAGAGCGAGAGAGAGAGGTAAGAGGCAAAAAGATTAGGCTTTACCGTATTCCCGGATTATAAGGCGGATATTGAAAACCTTTCGCGTTAACGATATATATATATATATATATATATATATATATATATATATAAATTGTGTGCGGTGTGTATAGGGAAATAAATTGGCGTAGAAGAGGGAAGTGGTTTGGTAATTACGTCGGTGCCGTTTCGAAGGAATATAAGGTAAAAGGCCCTATTATGAGACAGTGTCCGATATTATGGAACACCAAAGAAAAAATTGAATTTTGGATATAATTATGTTGGAATACTATCATACAAAAATTATATTCATAAACATGAGTTCTAACGGCATAAGTATCAATTTGTATATGATGTTTTAAAACGTTTAATATTTAAGAAAAAGTAGTAAAGCGTTGTCACATTGAGGTTACGAAATACTTATATGTGTGTACAGTGATAAGTATACGCGGGTGTGTAAATGAGTAAAGTGATTTTTTGAACATTGAAAGAAAAAAGAAAGACCCTGATAATCTGGTTCCCTTCTGGTTCGAAAGAGTAGGAAAAAAGCGTCGATTAAAAATACAAATTGAATTTTTCGCTTATATAGTCGCGTGCTGTTAATATACTTGTCTAGAATGTTAAAAAAGAGTAAAATTATATAATAAACTTAATTGTGCTTTTAGCCATGCAAAGTGCTTCCATTTTGCAGCCACACTCTACGTTAAAAAAAAAAAAATACACGCAACACCTTGTGAAAAGAATAATCCTTCTCCAAATCCCATCCATATACACCCATCCTATATACCACGTAACTACATTAAATCATAACTCACTCTTACGTAATACGTTCGCCCGGCTGCCCAATATATACACACACACATACATCTCTAACGTAACCCAATCATCTCTCTCGTCGACTTCTCTCCGATTAAAATCCGTCGTTGGCCGATCATCGGTCGCTCGTTTGCGCATCTTCCTCGTTCCTCCTCCTCCTACTTCTTCTCTCGCGTGTACAGGTGATATGTGTGTGTGTATATATATATATATGTGTGTATGCGTATGTATGCGAACGCCCGGGGCTATCCACACATGGGTCACTGACACATACGGTCGGATATCGCCGTATACGTTTATCAGCACCCGTCGTATATATATCTATATATATATACACGTCTGGCGTTGTATATAGCTCGAGGCGGTGAGATGAGGCGTTCGGAGTTTCCTGGAATTTCGAAAATGTAAATTGAACCGGGTTGGTGGCGAATTTTCGCTGATGAGGAAGAGAAACAGCGATGACGATATTGCAGCATAAAGCAAGAAGGATTAATTGAGATATTTATTTTATACACACACACACACGATTGTAACACGGATTTAAACAATCTCTTATAACTTAAACATATATACTGAACCGTTACCCGCGTAACATGCTTTATGCCGAGTTTATAGCTGTGCGCATAGAGTACACTGTCAATGTAATTTCACATGATACCATACTTATAACATTGAAAAAACATATTGAATCAATACTACGATTACATTATAGATGGTTCATAAGTGCGCTACTGATGACAGCCCTTATAGACAGGAGATAGAGTGACTGAGCATTTCGACTGAAAATTTTGACTAGTGTAGAAACCAAGTCACCAATAACGACATGTTCACTAATTCATCCTCCCATAAGAAGAGTTATCACTTCACCAAAAAGAAAAAAAACAACAGAAAAAAATATGACTGCTGCATTAGCATCGTGCAATGTCACCGATTTTAATATGCCTCGGCGACAACCGCGAGCATACACTCGCATAGCCTCCGTTCGCGTATAAAAACAACTGCGATTCACTCGGGTGTCATATTGTGTGCGCATAGATAGGAAGAGAGAGAGAGAGCGAGAGAGAGAGAGAGAATGACAGACATAAAAGCGATAAATTCGTGGCTGATTGGCGCGAATAAAGTCGCTTCTTGTGTACTATACTATATATAATATACACACACGTTGTTCTCGCCTATATAGTGTTCCATTAACAGACGTAACTGCAGAAAACAAAATCGTCGGCGTGTAGTGTAAAAGATCATGCTATATACTCTATACAGTACAACTTATACAAATCGTGGCATGCGCGTAAGAAAAAAAAAAGTAGGCGGCTGGTTTAATTAATTATGTAATTCACGCGTCGTCTCGCGGACTATAATCCTCTATAAAAAACATAATATATATATATACACACACACCCACGTAGTGCCTCTGCTCTTGGGAACACGGCCGATCGAATTGAAACTGATTGAAGGCGGAAGATCGCCGACGAAGATAGAGAGAGAGAGAGAGAGAGAACTCATTGCAAAGTAGTCTCTCTCTCAACTCGAGCCATTTAAGAATCTCTCTCTCTCTCTCACTCTCTTGCTCACTGCTCTGACGTAAGCGCACGCCGACACCGCGCTTCCGCGTTGCTGCTACTATACTTGCTTGCGTTCGCGCGCGCGCTTATGAAAATGATTGTGAAATTCCGCACCACGACGACGACGACGACGACGCGTCCGTTCGTTTTTTCCGCATTATAGTAGCAACTAGAGAGAGAAAGAGAGAGATTTTCACGAGAGAGAAGAGTAGGGATGCAGAGATATAAATAAGCGCGAAGGTTATCGCTAGTCTAGGCGAGCGTGCCTGTCGCGCAGGCGGTTCGTTTAATTAAATTTGTCCGCGCGCTCGCACGTGGAACGGTTGTTATATAGAGGAAGTGTGTGCATATATATATATGGGTTGTATAGATAAATATAATGTACATAGGGGGATTTATCGAACAGCATGAGGGGGTGTGTATAGATAGTATATGCGCCTAAGGGGTAAAAAGGAAAGGACGAGCGTGAATTAATTATACATATATATATGGTCGCACGAGAGGACGATGAGCGCGTGTAACGGATTTGTTGCATATATATATAGTGATGATCGTCGCGTGAAACTGAATATACCTGCGAGAATATGAAAATATATGTACGGCGCGTTGACTGAAAAAATTTGTAGTTTTAACAATTTTTTTTCTCTATATCTCTATACAAACTCTGGAATTTGTTGATCGCCCGATAACAATAGTCGTGTTAGATCGCTGTTAATGTGCATCGGCTATATACAATCTTTAAAGAACGCGGCCCACATATATATGTATATACACGCATATACGTGCTTGAAAACCAATCGATAATGATAATACAAACCTCCCACTGGCGCTCTCTGCGTACGTATAATACATTTGGGTATTTTCTTCAATCTAATCGCTCTGACCTCTCGTTCTTACCCAAAACAATGTAACCCTAATATACAATAATAAGCAAACAAATGGCAAGATTTTATATATATATATATATATAGCTATATACATACGACCGAGTTCCGGATCAGAAAAGTCGTGTTGAAATCCGTATATTGATAAAAGAAAGAACGACGGCGTCGGCGGTGGTATACATATTATAGTTATATAGCGCTGTTATCTCTGTGACTCGGCGTGTGTGTAAATATATAGATAATTCTGCTCTTGTTTCTGACTCTCTTCAGAGTGTCTAATATACGTGTATACATGTCGCGCTTCCGTGTTTTTCCAGCCGCGCGTGAGGATCAAGTATATATATATACTTATAGTTTGCGTTTTCGTGAACACGAGCGGTAAGAAGATGATGATAAAGAAAAAGAAGAACTTTAAGCACGCGACCTTGACTCTCTTGTATGTATGTATGTGTGTATATGTATATGCTTATGTAGCAGGTGTCGGCGAACTCTAGGATGTATTGTAGCAAATGACGAAAATTAAGGTTTAGTGTGTGTGTGTGTATGTATATATATACGCACACACACGCGCGTACACGCATAGTGGATTTACCATTGTTAAATAAATAAAGACTAAATTTTCATTTACAAATCGTCGCTGTGCTATTCGTTCTTAATGATTCCCGTCGCCTATATATATATACACCTCTAGTTATAAAAAATATCTCATCCCGCGTTCTTCATCAAATCGACAAACATTTGAACAACAGCAACGCGGGCGCTTCGGCGCTTATCACCATCGGCACTTCGCTTCTCCTCCTCCTTCGATCTCTACACGTTCTTCCTACTTTTATATATATATATCCATACACACACTCTTCACGACATATTACAAAAAAAACAACAGTAACGCAATTTTATTAGTACTCGAGACAACGTCCATCTACTACCATATAATGTCCGTCGCACGTTGCAACTCTTATACATATATATTATTACAAATCCTAGCGCGGGACGCGATATTACGCATGCGCACGGTTAGCTCGTTACGTGAATAGACATAACACATAACAGGCAGCCACGGCGGGCACTCGGGACGTTACGCGGTATGTGTGTCTGTGTGTGTGTGTGCTATATAATGCATAAAAGAATCGTCTGTGTGCGCGGGGTTCCGTTCCTTCCACGGAACACTAAAGGAGTGGGGAGAGAAAGTGTTATACGCACGAAATTTCAACGCGCAACGTGCGTCTCTCTATATATATATATATATATAAATGTAGCAGATGATTATACGACGATATTTTGTATAATTCCCGTGGGCGGTATATTATATAGATAGATATACACGGAAAATTCATCATCCAGTATAGTATAATATCTATAGAAGCATTTATATAGCAGTGTCGAAAGAGAGAGATGCGGGTCCACCGCTGCGCGCGGAGAGAGAGCAAGCAAGAGAGGTGTGATGTAATTGGGCGTAACTGTTATTTAACGCGCGGCCGGAGAGTTGCGAGTTACGGCGTGTGTATATATATATATATTTATACGGTTTTAAAATACGGGTTTCCCTCTCCCGCGGCTTGCTGTGGTATTTAAAACTCTTATACACGCGCGCGTAATTCCGACTCATCGAATATTAACTAAGAGTCATTCGCGTCATCTGCGCGCATGCGAGCGATTAAATTTACAACACGGTATATAGCGACGACGTATACAATATGTGTGTGTGTGTGTATATATATGTATATATACACACACACGTAGACACGTTCGTGAAAATTACATCGCGGATGCTGTTGTTAGCGTTGCCTACGTGGTAACGAAGTGCGAGAAGAGGAGAAGAGACAAAAAAAACCACCTCTCGTATACAACGAATTTAGACGCGATCAATATCGCGACGCAGGCATGAGCTCGTGTCATACACACACACATATATTGGGTCGTCGTGTTCTTGGTATACGACGTTGAATCTTCGGTTTCGCATTGTTCGCGTGTACCATATGCAGTATCGGTGGCTTTTATTTCCGAATATTATATATATATATATATATATATATCGACGTGCGATGGTATAACCGTCAGACACGTATATATGTATCTATATGTACGAAAGTGACAGAATTATTTATTCATTGGGATCTTATGTGAGATATACTTACTTTTTGCGAAACCCCAATCATCGCGCGACTGCTCGAGTATATACCGGTTTTCGAATTAACCATGCGTGTGGTGTGAGTGTATACACGCACAAAGTGCCTCAGGCGTAAATCAATATATCCTGTTAACTTCCTCGTCCTCCTCCTTTTCCTCCTTCGTCGCTATTGCTGCTGCCGAAATAATCAACAGGTATATTGAAAGAAAGAGAGCCGCCGCCGTTACGAGGTCCGAAAAACCAGTCGTCGTTAAAAAAGACGACAAGAGAGAAGAAAAAAAAAACGAAGAGAGAAAGAACGCGTTCGTCGAACTTTTCCTCCCGCTGCCCTTGAGAGTAGGAAGCGGTTGAGAGTAAAAAAAAAAAAGAACGTCACGACGCGCGAGTGAACCCGGAAGGGTGTGAGTGTGCGTATACGCATGTATATTATAATATACGAGAGAAAAAGAGAAGATTGAGAAAGAGTGTATATGAGCGAGGGAGAGAGATATTGCGTGATCGGCAGACTGACTATATACAGGCGTTACGAAGTTTGGAGAGAGAGAGAGAGAAAGGATTACAGCTCTTATACAATCCTTCTCTCTTTCCTTCTTGCCTGCGCATATACATCTAATAGTTCTTACTGCAACTACAATATATTCTCTCTCTCTCCACAGCGTCTCTCTTTTCACGCGTTATGATAAATCTCACTATACGCGCGAGTGCGTGGTTCTCTCGTCAAGGTACTTCCTCGTATATGTGTCTCGCTCATCTCTCCATATATACCGCTCGCATTCGTTTCTTCTTCTTCTTCTTCTTCCTCTTTCCGTCTTCGTCTCTTCCTATTCCTCTTTTTCCATTCGGTCGACTGTGTTTGTCGCTCTCGCGTTGTTTTTTTTCTCTCTTCCTTATATGTACGCTCTCGTAGAAAAATTATACTCGTCCTCGTCGTCGCAGCTTCTTATTCTATATACACATATATATATATATATATATATATATACGGGATCGACACGCGATCAAAAGAGTGAGATTACGTACGATCTCTTCCGTTGTGCGTGTGTGTGTGTGACGAATACGACGCTTTATCGTCACGATAATATATACATATATTATACTATATATTTTGAATTCTTCTCGAAAATTTTGTTATTCTTACAAGCTCGCGTGTTTATCTAATCACGGTCAAAGAGATAAGATATATATATAGGAACATCGAGAAACGAGAGTGAGGTAGTGAGTGCAAAATTTGGGCGGTTGATGCGTGACAAAAGCAACGTATACGTTGCAAGTCACGTTGTATATATGTTTCTCCGTGATTATATGTTTGTGCGTTCTCTCTCTCCCTCTCGCATTCTCTGTAGCAGTAGCAGTAGCAGCAGCAGACGCGTGCATCGACTTTGCCGCGTGCGATCAAGGTCGTCGTGCGCGCGCGCGCAGAGCTCCGGCAACTCGTCGTCGTCGTGATCGTTGCGCCGCGCCGACTTCTTCCGGGTGTATGTGTATATAGCACGCGCGGTGCACGGTGATTTTTCGATGCGTCATATTTATATATCTATACTTATGATTGTACTGTTTATCGAGGTGTATATGTGTGTGTATATATATTTATAGGTGTATTTCGCTTCGATAAATTATACATAATATCGATAAATAAAGCAGTACTACCGGCACCACTGGTGAGGCAAAGTTCCGCGAACCGATAATGACTTAAAGATGGCACACTTCAGATCTGTACAAAAACACAAAATGAACTCGTGTACACGCGTGTGTGCGTACCTATATATAACAGTAGGAGCAGCAGCAGCATCCAGCGTGTAGACTCGTTATCCACTTTGTCGTAGATTTTTAACGATCTTCCTCTCTTTTCTCTCTTTCTTTACGGCGACGGAGTAGCTTCCGCCTCTCCAACTTCTTCTTCTTCTCTCCGCCTTCGTGTACCCGTATATATATACAGAGAGTAAAGAGAAATAAAAGAAAAGAAGCGCGACAACTATACGTTGACTTCCTGCACCGGTTGGGAGGGGAAGAAAGGAAGAGAACAGCGAAATTACCGTCGTCGTCGTCGTCGTCGACGAACAAGTGCATCGGCGAAAAAGGATGAAGCGGATTAGAGAGTTTAATTGGCCGCGCAACGTTGAGAGAAGACCCATTAATTCTCTCTCTCGGCGTTTTCGATGCCTCTTATGGAAAAAGCGTTCAGTTCGTTGCTTTCGACGTAGATTTCCGGTGATAAATTTCGTCGGTGTACTACATATATATATATAATATATAAAGTGCTAACGTATATACACGTCGGCAATGACGTTCATTTTTTCCTCTCATCGCTTAAACGTCGTACCAGACAGAACAAACAGTTCTCTGTTGTACTGTGTATAAAAAAAAGAGGGGAATAACAAGTGTAAAGCTGCTCAAACATATCATCGAGGGCATTTCGCCAAAAACGACGATTAATCGCGTTTATATATTCAAATTTTACGTATTGTATTATGTATATGTAAGCGTGTATATATATATATATATATACACACCTGATATGTATGTATATATTACACGATAATTTTGCGGAACAACTGTGGTTCCCAGAAATTCTGTCTTTAAAAAAATGGTGAAGGAAAGTTGAAGCCAAAATAAAACGTTTGGGATTGGTCGAGTCCGATAGACGATATGCTCGTGGTTGGCCGACGCTGAATTTAGCTGGACGTTTAAATCGTTTAACAATTACACTAGAAAAATAGAAATTAGAAGTATATTTTTTGTTAGAATCTGTTTTTACATAATAGAAAGCTGCAAAAATTGTATTTCAGTGGAACCCTAACCTCAAAATTTGTCTTTATTGCAAATAATAAGATAATAAATATAATAATAGTTTCTCTGTAAAATTATATAAATCTCAGAATATTATAAAAAAAATGTAATATAATATTGCAATATTATACTAAAAAAAGAGAGAGAATCTTGCTAGTATGATCAAAAAAAAAGAAAAAAAGGTGGTGCAAAGAGGGGAATAACAAATATATCACGCTCGATAACGTAGCTGCTGGTGGTATAAAAGACAGCACACGCGCATGTATTAGATGTATAGATATGTCATATATTATACGTATGTAGGTATATAAGCGATCACTGTTCTTTCTCTCGTTGTTGTTTTTGACGCCGCAACTTATGTATAGATATAAAGGTATTTACTTTCATCCACGCGATGCTGTGTTTGTTCGGACAGATAACGCGCATTTATATAAGGTAATTCAACGCGATCATCATGACTTATTGCGCAAAAAAATTGTATTATTATACATATACGCTACGAGCCTCTTCCTTCATCTTAAGGTATAACTTCTATATATTCTATTTGCAACCGAATTATGCTTACAATATATAACATTAATAATACGAAGCGTTATTCTACGTATTCCATGCGGCGATTACGTCACACGTGGCCCGCCGCTTATATTTGTCTCCACAAATATCAGTTAGCTTTTTTCTCTCTCGCTCTCTTTCTCTCGATTAGCCTATGCAAACATTCACGCGTATAACTTACCCCCTAGTCGTGCGTAAAAACAGTACACTATACAGACACGCCTATTATATATATATATACACCTGTAAGCTCAAACCTGTAATTCATTCAAAAAGGAGAGAAAAAGAGAACGAGAGAGAAAAGGAAACCAGCTGCTTCTTTTTTTTCAGTCTCGCGTATAATACTTATCTTCTTATATATATATATATATATATATATGTATAATGTATACGTATAGGCATATGTAGCCACAAGCGAACGGACGCATATCACACACAAAGACGACGACGACGACGACGAGTGACTCCGAGGTCGCGGCGTTGGCTATACTTCCGTTTCCCTATAACCAACGTATATATATATACATTGTACATGAGAAACGGCCTCGATACGTCGTTTCCTACTATACCGCGCGCGTTTCCTTCTTTGCCTTTTTGTCTCATTCTCTCTCTCTCTCTCTCTCTCTTTTTCTGCTTCGGTCATCGTATATACACTCATGCTCACAGCGTTTTCGTGATCTACACCGTCGAGGCATTAAAGACACATTAGAGGCGAAGGCATGAGGCGCGTATATATATATATAGAGGGGAAGTAATTGAACGGGTCGGGAATGCGAGCAAAGTGTATATATGTACATGTGTGTGTATATATGTTGCAACAGCCTAGAGGCGTGTGTGTGTGTGCGGCTGTTGCTCGATTACTTAACGCCCATAAGCGCAGTCTTGCAGTGCAGCGTATATATACGCACGCGAGAGCACCTGACTACTACTTCGTAGAATCTATATATATATATATATATATATATATATATACACATACGTATAGGAATTTTCGCTTTCTCGTTTGCCCGAGTTTGTTGCTTGGTGTGTCATACATATATATCATGTGTACGCGAGGTTTGTCAATTGTGTTGCGCGTTGATAATTGAGCGGGATGGATTTCACA